>CAVLGL010000093.1:63641550-63924593 GCA_963668995.1 Parnassius mnemosyne
AGACTGACGAGAAGATTGTGGAGCTGGAAGAAGATGTAGACAAGTTACGCTGGCATATTATAGGATTATTCGAAGTCCAAAGAAAAGGGGGGGACCACGGTAATCCTCGCATCCGGCAACTTGCTCTATCACCGGGAGGGCGACCATCTGTCCCAAGGAAGTGTCGGATTAATCTTCCAGAAGTCTCTCGTTAACAACGTTGTAAAGATTAAGAGTGTGTCGACGAGCCCCGACGATTCGACAAAAAATGAGACGACCAGACGACAACTGTTCAGTGATGTCTCCGTGATCGCGAGGGTGAAAACTGGTAGCGATCACCAAATGGTCAGAGGCACACTGAACATAAACGTTAAGTTGGAGAGGTCTCGTCTAATGAAGTCAACGCTCCGTCCCCCTCGTGCTCTGTTCCAAAGTCCCGAAACCTTTCAGCTCGAGTTACAAAACCGTTTTCAGTGCCTAGAAGACTGCAATGAAGTGGAAGATATGAATGACAAGCTCGTGGAAACTGTCCATGCGGTCGGAGCTAAGTTCTGCAAGACCCGACGCAGAAGAACACAAAAACTCTCCGATCACACTCTTAATCACATGGTTGTTAGACGGGAGATGAAGCTTTATTCTTCAATAGATTTGACAGCATACAGGCAACTGAACAGACAGATCTCCAAATGCATGCGGCGGGACTTGTGCAACTTCAATACAGCTTGTATTGAAGAAGCGATCGAGCGGAACCAAGTCTGCAAAGTCTTTGCCAGAGATCTGTCTGCCAGAAAGAGCCAACTGTCAAAGCTGAAGACCGAGTGTGGCAGCATCGTTTCTGGGGTCACCTGAAAATTTGAGTGAGATTGAGAGGTTCTATGGGCAGCTGTACACGTCATCGTTGGAGCCACACGCAAGTGCGAGTAACAATCCAAGAGCGAGTCTTATCCGACACTTTTTTGAAGATATCCCGGACGTCATTCTGAGCGAGATTAGAATGGCTCTCCTTAGTTTCTTAAAAAGAGCACATTAGAAACACAGCACCTTAAAAACAACAAGGCCCCAGGTGAGGATGGAATTACAGCGCAGCTTCTGAATGCGTGTGGAAAACCGATACCTGTAGTCCTTCAGAAGCTCTTTAATTCCGTCCTCCGTGGTGAAATTACACCGAAGGCTTGGAGCAGAAGTGCGATGCTCTTGGTTTTCAAGAAAGGTGACAACGCTCATTTGAAGAACTACAGAACGATTTCCCTTCTGAGCCGCGTCTACGTGCTGTTCTCGAGAGTCATAACGAATCGTCTCGCGCGCAGACTTGACGACTTCCAGCCTCCCGAACAAGCCCGTTTCCAAAAGGGCTTTAGCACCATAGACCACATACATACCCTTCGGCAAGTTGCACAGAAGTCCGAGGTGTACAATTTGCAACTATGTCTGGCGTATGTGGACTATGAGAAATCCTTTGATTCCTTCGAAATTTGGGCGGTGCTGCAGTCCCTTCAGCGGTGCCAAGTTGACTGTTGGTATATCGAAGTGCTGAAGTGCTTGTACAGTAGGGCTACGATGGCTATCCGAGTACAGAACCAGAGTACGAAACCCATCCAATTGCGGAGAGGTGTAAGACAGGGTGATGTTATATCCTCGAAACTCTTCACCGCTGCATTGGAATACGTTTTCAAGCTTCTCAAGAAAGGTTCTCGAGTGGCAGCCTCGTACCGGTAGTCGAAGTGTAGGGCAACCACCCACGAGATGGAGTGACGACCTGGTATGTCATGCACAAAGTCGATGGATGCAGGTGGCTCAGGACCGTGCTTTGTGGCATTCCTTGGGGGAGGTCTTTGTTCAGCATTGGACTTATGAATGGCTGTAATGATGATCAGAGTTTGTCTTTGAGCAATTTGTGTATGTAAAACGTATCCGTGACAAAGTAAAAAATCCAGTTGTGTATCGCTAGCAACGCAAAATCGGGAATTTCTATTTTGAAAAATCCAAAATTAGGGGCTTTTTAGGTGCTAATTAGGTGCCAAGTTTAAAAATTAGGTGCTCTAAAATTTTCACCGCAACGTACTGTTTAAATTTGCGTTGCTAGCAACACGTCTCGCTAGCAACGCAATGAAGTTATTAGATATACGATAAATATTAATAGCAAGGAATTAAGTGCTAATTAAGTGCTGCAAGTATACGCAATAACAAGGCGCCCCTAATAAAAATAAAGTCGTTATTCAGAACATAGCAGATGCAAAATTCAGATTTCCTGAAAATCAAAATACAATCCAAATTGCTTTCAGAAAAAGTCCAAATTAGGGGCTTTTTATGTGCTAATCAAGTACCAAGTTTAAAAATTAGTTGCTCCAAAATTTTCACCGCAACGAACAATTGAAATTTGCGTTGCTGGCAAAACGTATTGCTGGCAACACAATGAAGTTATTAGATATACGATAAGTATTAATAGCAAGGAATTAAGTGCTAATTAGGTGCTGCAAGTATACGCAATGGCAAGGCGCCCTATAAAGTCGTTATTCCAAACAAAGCAGATGCAAAATTCAGATTTTCTGAAAATCAGAAAATAATCAAAAATGCTTTTAGAAAAAGCCCAAAATAAGGGCTTTTTAGGTGCTAATTAAGTACCAAGTTTAAAAATTAGGTGCTCTAAAATTTTCACCGTAACGATCGATTGAAATTTGCGTTGCTGGCAAAACGTATCGCTAGCAAGATATACTAGATATACGATAAACATTAATAGCAAAGAATTAAGTGTTGATTAAGTGCTGAGCGATTATCGAAACCCGATACAGATTAAGATATTATTCTGGGAATTATGCGGTCCACGACCACCATTACCTTACCATAATGTATGAACGGTATTTTTTGTTATTTATCAGTGCCTAAAAATTAAATGCTAATTAGGTGCTGAGAGGTTATTGAGGTCGCATGTAGATGACGGTAATATTCTGGAAATTATCGGATTCAAAACCACAATTACTATAAGGTATGAACGGCATTTTATGTTTTTCAGATTTAATATAATCTATAATATTATTTAATATAATTTTCAACTAAATAAATGTTACTATTCTTATTTTTAGACAGGTGAAGCCTAAATTTTTGTGTACTAAATCGAAAGGATATTTTCTTTCCAGTAAATTGCTTTGTAATAAATAGCGCCATCTACAACGTTCTTATAGTTCTAGTCATTTTATCGAATCAAAATCGATGGACTATCAAGGTGGTAAGTGCGATAGACGCTAGATGGCACAAACACAAAGACCTGATTTTTGCATTTGGTTTATTGAATAATTTTCTGAATAACGATTTTATTTTTATCTGGGGCGCCTTGTCATTGCGTATACTTGCAGCACCTAATTAGAACTTAATTCCTTGCTATTAATATGTATCGTATATCTAATAACTTCATTGCGTTGCTAGCGAGACGTTTTGCTAGCAACGCAAATTTCAACAGTTCGTTGCGGTGAAAATTTTAGAGCATCTAATTTTAAACTTGGCACCTAATTAGCACATAAAAAGCCCCTAATTTTGGATTTTTCCGAATACAAATTCCCGACTTTGCGTTGCTAGCGATACACAACTAAAAAATCCTAGTGTATTTCATGTTCTCGTTATATATTCTATAAAAAAAGTATTCAGAAGCTTGCAAATTGAACAAAGCTTGAAACAGTAAATAGATAATATAAATATTTTCAAGCCCAATTGAGACCCAATTTAGTTGACTTCGAAATTCCGATACATAGCCGTATTTGTCCAGACCAAACATGAATCGAATTGATTCTGGAGACAAATCTGATAACTGCATAGACACTTCAGGCACCCTGCACATGTTACGCATATAACTAATACGTGGACGAAAAACTTAACACAACTTTCAATAGGCAACGATACCGAACCGGTAATTGTATTGCCGTCAGAACATAACATCGTTGGTTTACTCGTAGGTCGTAAGCGCTACTGATCATGTGATTCCGAGTTCTAATTCCGGTTCAAGCTAAAATATATTATTGGGACTTTCCGTCGAAAATTTCTCAACCTGGTACTGAGAATTTTGTCGGCATCAGGAAGTTGGCGCCATTTTATCCCCGTGCTTTCAAAAACAAGTAAAGACGTTGTTCTTGCTTCTGATCTCTTTCCCTACATTTCAGACTACCTTTCCACCAGACTATGAGAGTAAGAGATTAAGTGAACGTGACGTTTTGTGTTTCGTCTATTATAATCCTGCTATTTCTAAAGAAGGAAGCGAAGGTAGTTCCGAAAACATTTTGATACAGATAGAAGTTTTAATATTATAAATATCTGGTACTGCCCTTTTGGATTTTATTGTTCCATATCATAGGAATCACCTCCCCCTTATGAAAATATGAAGCTTATAATATTTACTCGTATGTTGATATTCATTAGAAATGGATTAGAAAATTATTTCAATTATCAAAATAATACGTCAATGCTAGAAATTTTTACCGAACCTGCTGCAATTTTTAACATAATGTTAAACTCTGAACTTTGGAACTGAACAAAAAAATTGAGAAAGATTTAAAAATTCCCTTTAAAGCAGAATTTCGGAGTTTGAAATGAAATCTGTTGTTATGTTGATGCAAACAAAAGTTAGTTACTTGTGGATCGTATATATATATATATATATATATATATATATATATATATATATATATATATATATAATAAAATACTAAACATTAATTTGGTTAAGTTTGTAACTAAGAGATTGTTAATGCTACGTGTTTTTAGACCATGGACAATTGCACCCAATTTAAAACAAAGTCAGCAAACTATGAGTTATCTTTCTTGAAGGATTCGGTAGAAAGCATCATAGATTTTGTAAATTCTTTTACTACTCTAATATAAAGGATTAGAACCAGGGTGTGATAGGATTTATTTTTTGCCTATCACCTTTAAACCCATTTATGCCAAGCGGCAGTATACGAGTCTGCTGTTTTTTGAATAGTAAGAGAGCCAGTATAATTATAGAATGGGTGTGTCTTGACTCTCTGTAAGTGTTGTCAATTGAATTATGTGGCCCTGTTTCTCGTAATACTTCAAGTCTCTCTTGTGATCCGAAAAAAACGAATGAGTACGAAAACTGTTCTCGTGGTGAACCGCAACAAGATCGACTACGACAAAAAGAATGACAGGGTTACTCTTGTCGATCGAAACCCGTGTTTTACCAGCAAGGGCCTGCCATAATAACCACTAGTACAGCTCTGCATATTGTGGCTGCCATCATATAGCTGTACATCTCCTGTCTGGATAAAAGAACGTCCGGAGTAGACATTCTACCCTTCATGGAAAAACGAAGCCGATACCGATAGCTTTTGAGTCCAATAGGTTAATAGACTCAAAAGCTATCGGTAGTACTTACTCCAGTTTCCGACAAATTACGAAGAGATATTCGTTGCTCTCGATTTCTGGATTTTCGGGATAGCGTATTATTGATACAGGAATCCTCAGTCTATCTTTATTTTTAAAAAGTTTCTTCAATAGTTTAAGCATTTATATTTCTATTGCATTATTTATATAGGATGAAGATGAAAAACAAGCACACAGTTCACCTGATGGTAATGGGATGCTGTGGCCCATAGACATCTTCATCTATCCTCGATTAAAAATGAACATGCAAATACGTTATCATCCCTGAGAACTAGGATTCCTCGTGTCTAGTAAAAAGGATCTCCATTTCTCTACACTCAACATACGCAACACTGCAGCACTGAGCTGCTATTTTAGGCTGGTATTCTGTGAGGGCGTGGTTCTTTCGCTCGATCCATTCGTGCTGCATATACGAGTATAATATAGCCGCTTCTTCTTTGAGAATGTCTTATTTTCGCGAACCGGTGTAGATATAAATATTCAAATGAGCTTTGAAAAGAAAAAAAAGAAAAAAAAAATTGACTCTTAATCATTGTTATTTATTTATTATTTTTTAATTATCTCGTTTATCTGCATAGTATTATAAAAATATGAAACGCCTCATTCAATGCAGAATGAATTTATGAGAACAAATGTATCACCCCGCGCAATCACAATTTATTGCTATAAAGGCATTATAAGCCTACGGGCAATGCCCGAAATAGTTTTCTTATCGATAAAATTTATGTGAAACGCGCTGAACCAGATTACCAACTGTATATATTTGATCAATTTAAAATTTGCTCGTTTGTAAGACACACCTTTCTTATAACGTTATAACTTACTTGGTACCGTGATAGCTTGGGAAAATGCTCACTTGAATATACTGATAGTACACAAGTAAAGTATGTTCGACAAAACGGTCCAAAATGACTGTGAGGTACTCCATCATAGTCCTCAGATGTGACAACGCATCTGTAGAATTCTTTGTTTAAAGTTGGCTGCAGTAGCCACTTACAATCTGATGGACAGTAAGATTGTTTGTCGCTTATGTTTAATATATAAAAAACAACGACACTGTTATTTGCAGTTTTTAGTTTTAGTGTTGATTTGAGACATAGACGACGTAAATGCGACTCAGTATATCATCTGTAATCAGCCCTTTAAAGGCTACTGCAGTACAAAGAACAATATTGCCTAATATAGCGGAACTGCCTAGTTGGTGTAGTGATTGTTAACGCGATTGCTAATCATGATGTTCCGGGTTCGATTCCCGGGTCGGGCTATAATTAGTTATGAGGTTTTTCTGTCAACAAATTCTTAGTAACAGCCCAGTGTCAGGAAGTTGGCAGTGTTTTACCCCCGTGCCTCGGAATACACGTAAGCCGCTGGTCCTGCATCTGATCTAACTCCGGTTGTGTCGAATAACCGTCCCATCGGATTATGAGAGTAAGGGAATAGAGAGTGTACTCCTGCTTGGCATTCACCTGGACACTATAATCTTGTCGTGACTAGCGTCCGTTGGGCCTAGCCGCCGAGACCGAAATTTGATCTAGAGGACATAATTATTTATATAACGGATATTTACTATAGTTACCACGTTTTGCAGACTATTATAAGGAAGATGTTCTAGAATATCTCCTGATTGTTACCCTTAAAGAGAAGATAAGTAGTAGAGGATTCACTTATGCGGACACTACACGGCGGACATGGTAAATGAATACATTACATTACGACTAATAATGAAATATTAACTTAGAGATACCATTTGGTATCGAGCACGTCTGATTTACGTAGTTTTACGATTGATTTTAGACGGCTCCGTGGTGCAGTGGCTTAGTAATGAGTTGCTGCGCTGGGGGGCGCGGGTTCGAATCCTGCACGGAACAAGTATTTGTATGGCCGTTCAGAAGAAGTAGTTCATACCGTATTTCTAGCGTATTTCTGTTTGAAGGCGTGATGGATGAGAGGATAGGCAACTGTGTGCTCCTGCTGTTCCCGTTGACGCTTTGGAGTGCGTGGTACGGTGCAGCGTCTCGCTGGCGCTGTAGCCACGTGCGCTAGCCCTATGCCTGCCACAGCGGCGAGCAGTGAGTGATGTGTTTACGTCTGCTATGTAAGCAATCACAGCGGTGTGCTGATGAATACTGGTGAGTCGTACCCATTTTATAACGATTCTGGTGCCGAATGAGAGAGCCTCATCAAAGATTGTGTTGCGCCAAAATTTAGTGGCTAAAGTGAAAATAATATTGTAAATTAAACCGAAATCGGTCATGTTAGTGTTCAAAGTTTCCTTTCACCCCCATGATCGTGTGAGGAAGATCCCCGATCACCAAGTTCCTCGAGAGTTAGATGTCATAGTTGATGACAGTGGTAGTGAGACCAAATTTGATTAAGAATGGCTTTTAAATGAAACTAACTTTACGGATTTTATCGCGTATATTAACTTATTTTACATTCCCGACGTTTCAAGCACTTTACAGCACCCATGGTCACGGGGGGGACTGCCCCGTGTGTCCCCCCCGTGACCATGGGTGCTGTAAAGTGCTTGAAACGTCGGGAATGTAAAATAAGTTAATATACGCGATAAAATCCGTAAAGTTAGTTTCATTTAAATGTGTAGTGTTCGCGTAAATATAAGAAATCACTATAAGAATGGCTTGTATACTCATACTCAAAACTTTAGACCGCACCTCATGAGTAACATGTGGCGATGGGTCTGTAGGAAATCGTTGGTGCGATTTCTATCTGTGTTGGTGCATATTTGGCGGCAGATATATAGGGAATCGTTGGTGCGATTCTGCCATATGTGGCGGCAGATGTGTTGTAGCATATTTGGCGGTGGATATGTGGAGAATCGTTGGTGCGATTCTCGCATATGTAACGGCAGATATGTAAAGAATCGTTGGTGCGATTCTGGCCTGTGTTGGTGCACAGAACCTCTTGTGTATTGTAGCATATATGACGGCAGATATGTGGAGAATCGTTGGTGCGATTCTGGCATATGTGACGGCGGATATGTAAAGAATCGTTGGTGCGATTCTGGTCTGTGTTGGTGCACAGATTTCAATAAAAGTTTCACGAGTTGAATATGCATTGCTTATGAATTGTAAAGAGTAAAAAATTGTTGAAATTACTGTGTTGGAACTTGTTGATCGGACCTTCCACGATAAATCATGTTGTGCAGGAAGCACTGTGTAAGAAGCCTTAATAACAAGGCATTGTCAATTATGACAGTTAGCTATTGTACTTAGACTTAGGAGAAGTAAAGTACCATTTGGAATCGATCTTGTTTTGATTGGCTGGATAGCCGAGCTAGATTAATCTCTGAGCATATTTCTGTCCACAGGCACTACCGAGGACAGGTGCTGGTAAGGGATGGCCGTGTCGTCGATTGATGGTGCCATAGTACAACAAGCAGCGCCATCTAACAATTTAGTTTTGCGAACTAATAATATGTACCTGCTCGTGTCAGGATGGACAAGCGGACGAATTGGTGACTAATAGTGTTTGTTACAGGAATGCATTAAAATACACGCCCGAGGACGGTCGTACTTCAGGATGGCCGTGTCGGAGCGTCTATAAAATACCCGGTTGGATCGAGGTAGAATGGAGGGTATATCGAGAAACCCCCTCTTGTGTCTGTAGTATAAAGTTCACTGTAGGTGCCGTGCGCGGGAGATTCCGCTCAAGTCATTCAACGGGTGTGGTCATTCGAGTAGTGCTAAGATATTGTCGTGGTTCTGTTCGTTGTGGTAATTCTTCTAGTGTAGGCAAGGAGGATTGGCGTTGCTGAGAGGCTGCCCTGTGTTACATTGAGATAAGTAGTGTTGCTGTTGCTGTACATATTTTGGTGTTATCATGTAATTACGTACCCCACGTTACACTGGTGTATGATTGTGGCTGAGACGTATTACGGTGTGGTCGAACTGTAATTTCACTATACTGAATGTATAGTGCGTTACGTTGTCTTATAACTGATAATGATTAAACTGCGTAAGCAAGAGAGCAAGTTGAACGTCCGCTCTCACACTTTTATTATTTTTAACAATTAACGCTATCCTGATGTATTTCCAAGATCAGAATTGGAATCTCCTCTATTGTAATCTCCGACATCAGAAGTGGGATCTCCTGTCGTAATTTCCGATAAGTAGATGCTGTGGCTCATAGACATCTACATCTATACTCGATTAACAATGAAAATTCAGATACGTTGTCACCACTGTAGACTAAGATAGATTTCTTATCTTAGTTTATAATTCCGACACTAAAGCTGATGTGCTGTGCATACTGACACTGCTTATCGGATCTTGACGTGTACGCATGAATTTATATGACATTTATACGTGGGGTGCTTAGGGACTCGCTTAGCTATATTTATGGTTATAGGACAAATGATCCGATTCGACCGGGGAAGGACCACGCTCTCCCAGGATACCAGCGTAAAAAAGAGTTTATTGCTGTTGTATTTGGTAGGGTGAGTGAAGAGAACCAGATACCATTATTATTGGAAACCAAGCATGCTATATTAGTCGCCCGGTTCGACAACGCATATGCATATTGATTCTTAATCAAATATGGATGTAATCTTATGAGCTTTCATTTATCTTCAGTTGGACTATTGGCTCATTTGTCGCCTTTATTCTATAAAAAATAAACAACCACCGGAATCAAAATTTTCAAACGAATCTATTTTTATATCATATCATATGGACACTTATAGAGATCATCGACTAAGAACCAAAGTATTACACATTGTCACTTTTGAGGTCTGACATGGAATGTCACAGCTAAAAGAATTCTCCGACTCTCTGCTTTCACCATACGAAACAAAGCAGTATTTAGCCTGTATTTTGCTCTGGTATTCTGTGAGAGTGTGGTCCTTCCTGGGTGGAGCCAACCCATTAGTACTACTAGCCTAATATAGCTGCAGTTTGCTCTACCACGTAAAAATTAAAGTTACAGTCTATGTACTTCCAACTGTAGGGCATAAATGTTCTCTGATTTCTGAGAGAGCTATGGAGCAATTAGGCTTCTGTTCCTGCCGAAACCTGCAGATTTCCTTCACCTTCAAGTAGTGAGAATAGATGGTAATAAGAGCACTTAACCCCTAAACAATTACGGCTCTAGAACTCGTAGTTAAACTGAACTACACATTATATGCGGACAAAAATGTTTATCAATTTCATTATTTCCTCATTTTATAAAGTAGCCCGTGTGCTTTTCGTACTATCGGATAGAATTTTAAAATGGCGTTTGGGAGTATTGAAAGCCGTTCCATTTAGAACGTTATGTTAGATTTTAAATTTTATTCCTTTGTGTTTATTTGAGAATACATCTGTTGTTAAAAAAGTTTTTATTGTTGATGGTATTTCATCGCAATATATAATAAAAATAATAAATATTTAAAGGCTAAGTAAGCTGAAATGACAATGTGCCGGGCTCGTATACTTGTAACTCGAATAACCGACAGCCGATGGGGAAGAAAAGTTCTCAAGTGGCAACCGCGTACCGAATAATAAGCGAAATGTATGGCGACCCCCCACTAGATGGATCATGATTCATTACGTCAAACATTGGTTTTTAAATTGGAATTCAGCGGCACGGGCACTGTTGTTTGGGGTCATAAATTAGTAAGAAGGTAGTATCTACCCAGACGGACTTCTAGCCAAAAAACTATTCCCACTCAGTATCTTTATTTGTGTAAAAAAAGTATTCGATTATTAAACCATTTAAAAATACACGCTCTTTTGCCTAACAACTTGCCCAAAGCACTGCCCTTTGCACGCGCTTGGATATTAAAATTATCAAAGGGTCGGAAGTCAGCTTATTGAGTAAAGTGGGTGGTGCGTAAATACATAATGGCGCAGGTCTTTTCTATGCTATTGAGCCATTAGTAATAGAGTATACATTAGGTATATATACATTAGGTATATTTAAAAAAATGCTATACTCTTCATTATTTACAAAAGTGTGCCACACTGTAGCACTTTCTTTGACCGACTTCAATAAAGGAGAATGTTCTCAATTCGACCGTATTTTTGTATGTATGTAGTGATATTCGAAAGCTAGTTAGAGCAAAGAACGCGGCCCTAAGACAATACGATCACTGTCGTACTATAGATAACAAATTCCGACTGCGCAACCTTGTACATGGTAGAGCCATGCTGCAGCTATATAAGTAGTATAGTTGTAGCACGAATGGGTCGACACGAATGGGTCGACTCGACAGGGGGAGATTCACGCTCTCACAGAATATCAGCGTAAAATAGCAGCTTAACACTGCTGTATTTCGTATGATGAGTGTAGAGAACCGGAGACCCTTTTTACTGGAAAGGAGGCAATACATCTTAGTCCTCACGAGTGACAACGTATCTCCATTTTGATTCGCAAACGAGGATGGATGTAGATGTCTATGGGCCACAGACACCACTTACCATCAAGTGGACTGTGTTTTCGTTCGTCACCCTATCCTATAAAAAAAACCTCGAAAATGATGTGAAACAACGCATCAAAGTGTTTATATATGATAAGTGGGATAATCTGCTGATGCATATTGAGCCATCACAAACTGCATTCTGGCAGTTAATGTGAGCTCTGAAAGCAGAACAATCCTCACCTATGCCGACTCTTATTAGGCCAGGAACTCTCTCTTTGGACTTCTGTTTGATTCTCGCCTTTGACGACTCTCAAAAAGCCGAATGCCTCACGGTCAGTTTACAGAGCCAATGTTCTCCCTCTGGCGAACCAATAGATCGCGCTTACCCTGCAGTGTTCGAAGTGGAGGTCGAGCGTAATTCTGCACTATCACCTGCGGACAACCCTGTAGATCCTGTGACAGCCGACGAATTCACAGAAGTAATAAAAAATCTCAAAAAGAAATCAGCGCCAGGCTTCGATGGCATTAGCAACAGGGTACTGAAATCTCTCTCTGCACCACTCGTATGCCTCCTAGTGGGCATATTCAACGCCCTTATTTCCAGCTGCTCTTTGTAGGATGCCTAGAAAAAAGCAGATGTAATTGGCATCCTGAAACCGCGCAACTTAGCCTCTAATTACAGAACAATCAGTCCCTTCAGCATACTGGGGAAAGTTTACGAGCGACTCATTTTGAATCGCCTTCGTAAATATTTTTCTCTAACAAATTTCTTCCAGACGAGCAGTTCGGCTTTAGATCCTAACACTCGTGTACGGATCAGTTACATCGCCTTACATAATACTCTCTGAAAGGATTCAAACTCCCAAAAAGAAGTCGTAAAATCACTTCTACCGGTACCTTCTTCTTCGTTGTCGCAAAAGCGTTTGATAAAGTCTGGCACGACGCGATGGCGTGCTTTATAAGCTGTATAAACTAAACGTGCCTGACAGGCTCAGCCACATCATCAGAGCCTTTTTTGCCAATCATCACTTTCGCTATCGAATATAGGGTACATGCTCTACAAAACTTCTCGAGACTGGAGTCCCACAGGGCTCCGTTCTCTCCCCACTTCTCTTCAAACTCTTTACGAGTGACATCCCGAAGGACCCAGTAGTGAATATTTCTCTTTTCACCGATGACATGGCACTTTACCTTGCCCATCACAATAAAAGAATCCTCACCGGGATGCTCTAAATATCAGTCAACCGCTTAGACGATTGGTTCTGCTTATGGAGAATCAAAGTGAATCCCGAAAAAAGTGCGGCAATACACTTTAAAACCATGGGCATGGTTTGAAAGTGTATTGTTCTCAACCGTCAAAACAAAAATCTCAAGAAATCTATAGGTACGAAAACATTGTACGGCTGCCAGATCACCTGGCAGTTAACAGCTTAATACTTTCGGGTCATGTTTGACCACGGTATGACATTCGCGAAACACAATTGCTCCGTCTGTACAAAGCATGCGTAAGACCTATCATGCCTTACGCAAGCGCAATTTACGTGCACACCGCCCATAGCCACCGGAGCTTGGTGGTACCAGCGAAACTTCGACTTACACAAAGATTGTCAAGTTCCGACGATCTTTTTTTTTATAGGATAAGGGTGACAAACGAGCACACAGTCCACCTGATGGTAAGTGGTTGCTGTGGCCCATAGACATCTGCATCTATCCTCGATTACGAATCAAAATGCAGATGCGTAGTCACCCGTGAGGACTAAGATGGAATGCCTCTTTTCCAGTAAAAAGGGTCTCCGGTTCTCTACACTCACCATACGAAACACAGCAGCATTAAGCTGCCATTTGATGCTGGTATTCTGTGAGAGCGTGGTCCTTCCCCGGTCGAGCCGACCCATTCATGCTACAACTATACCAGTAATATAGCTTCAGCATGGCTCTACCACGCATGAAAATCTCTGAGTATTTCAAGCAGATGTCTCAGCGCTATTTCGAGAGAGCGGATACGCATCCCTGTTCTGACGGCCGTTATATAATTCATCCACGTGCACTGTTATTTGTCCTAGGAGGTATCGTTACGCAAGTGACGATGCAGTATAACAAAATTCCACCCCCTTTTTAGCTAGCGCCTCTTTTATCATTTTTTATACTTATCAATTTTAAAACGTAATTTCAAATTAAAACGTACATAACCATAATCATATACAACCACCCAATACGTATACGTGGTGGAGCCACGCTTCAGCTATAGGTATTATGGTTGAAACACGTATGAGTCGACTCGACCGTGGAAGGACCACGTTAATACGCTGAATACTAGCGTAAAATAGCAACTCAATGTTGTTGTGGTGGAGGACGGAGTGCAGAGTTGGCACGTGGAATGTTAGAGGAGGCATGAGAGATAAGACGAATGAGTTGATCGAAATAATGAAAGAAAGAGAATTAGATGTCGTGTGTATGTCGGAGACCAAACGGAAGGGCAGTGGTACTGAAGAGCTCCCTGGCGGGGCGTTAGCTCTATGGTCCGGAGTCCCGGAGAGCGAGAACGCCTGCCAGGGAGTGGGGGTGCTGCTGTCTTCTCGGTTGGTCGATGTTATGACTGAATATAAGTTTGTGAACTCAAGACTTCTCTGGGTTCGCTTTAAATTGGGACTGACGAAGTTATTCCTTTTGGCTGTTTATGCGCCGGTGGCTTCGTCGTCCAGGGCTGAGCTGGAGGAGTTTTGGGAGAATGTAAGAGAAGTTCTAGATTTGGCTAGGGGAAACGAAAGGATTGTTGTATGTGGTGATTTGAATGGATGGGTTGGTACCGCTCGACCAGGGTACGAGTCGGTACTTGGAAAGTTTGGCGATAAAAGGGTTAATGATGCTGGCAAGCTTATACTGGCGGTATGCAAGGAAAAGGGTCTTCTTGTGACAAACACTATGTTTAATCACAAGAAAATCCATATGTATACTAGAGAAAGAAAGAATGAGAGAAGTATGATCGATTTGTTCCTGGTGGATGACCGACTGCGAAAACAGGTTATGGATACGCGAGTGTTCAGGGGTGCTGACCTGGGAACGGATAACTATCTAGTGATTACTAGATTTAGGGGTCTGTTCGCGGGTTGGCGCTACCGGACAACAGTGACAGAACCACAGTCGGTCTGTCGCATCCGAAGCTGGAAGCTTCAGGAAGCGGATACTAGGGACAAATATCATGCGAGGGTAGCCGAAAAGCTTGACACCATCGATGGCAGAAACGAATGTGTAGAAAGAACATGGCAGAACCTTAGGGATGGAATGGTAAGTGCAGCGGAAGAAGTGTGTGGAACAATAAAAAGAGGCAGTAGTAAAAGAAGAGATGCATGGTGGAATGATGAAGTGAAAGAAGCTGTAAAGAAGAAGAAGAAAGCATGGTTAGACTACTTGGCCTCTAGTAATGATAAGGATATGAGAGAGAAGATGAAAGAAAGATATAAGCTGCAGAAAGTTCACACGAAAGCATTGATTGAGGAAGTGCGTGAAAGGTGTAGAATGGAAGCGGATGAAAGGTTGTCGCACAACTTTAAGGAGAACTCCAAACTCTTCTGGAAAGAGGTTGGAAGGACCCGAAGTGGTGCGACGGCCTTAAGAATGAACAAAGTGCTTTCGAGAACTAATGACGTCCTCTCAGAAAAATCGGACGTCATGCAGCGATGGAGCGAATTTTATAGAGAAATGTATGCGTGTGATGATCTTAGTGAGGGATCCGGGGATGACGCCGTGACTGGCACGCCAGACCCGGACCTCGATGACACTGAGGTCATCAGTATGAAAGAGATTGAACGTGCGATTCGAAGTTTGAAATGTGGTAAGGCTGCGGGACTAGACAGAGTTACTGCTGAAATGGTCAAGTATGGTGGGCCTCGCGTCTGGGACAGCTTTCATCTGCTGTGCAATTTGTGCTGGCGGACGGGGGATGTCCCGGATGATTGGCGATCCGCAGTCATTGTGCCTTTATATAAAGGTAAAGGTTCACATTTTGACTGCGGGTGCTATCGGGCGATCAGCTTGGCCAGTTTAGCAAGTAAAGTTTACTCGAAGGTTTTGACACGTAGGATGCAAGAGAAATCGGAAAGATTTCTATGGGAGGCACAATGCGGATTTAGACCTGGAAGAGGATGCACGGATCAAATGTTTTCTCTCCGTATGATCACGGAAAAGCTTCTGGCTGTTAACCAGAAGATTTTCTGTGCTTTTGTGGATCTTGAGAAAGCATTTGATAAGGTTGTAAGGAAGAAAATGTGGGAACTGTTGCCGGGGTATGGTGTGGATGGCCGATTGCTAAGGGCTGTGCAGTCTCTTTACTGTGACTGTAAAGCCTGTGTGCGGGTAGGGCATGAGCTGTCACCCATGTTTAGCGTCCAAACGGGCGTAAAACAGGGTTGTGTCATGTCTTCCTGGCTGTTCATACTGTATCTCGACAGCTGTTTACAAAAGCTGAAAGATAGCTGTTTGGGTGTGAAATTGGGTGACATAAAAGTAAATTGTCTGCTGTATGCTGATGATGCAGTGCTTATTGCACCATCAGAGGCAGAACTGCAGGCATTAGTCACGTGTATGAAAGAGGAATGTGAAATTAAAGGTCTCCGTTTGAATGCTAATAAAACTAAGGTTCTGGTATTTGAAAGGGACGAAGAGAGAACGAAGTGTGAAATATGGGTAAATCAGGAATGTCTAGAACAGGTAAATGAAATTGTATACTTGGGGAGTGCTTTTAGCCGGGATGGAAGATGTGATTTAGATGTGGACAGGCGTGTCGCTGCCGGGAACAAAGTCAATGGTGCCCTGACTGCGTTAGTCAAAAGGCAAGGCGTAGCGAAGAGTGCACGCCTTGCAATACATAACGCAGTGTTGGTACCGACTTTGTTATATGGCAGCGAAACCTGGGTATGCCAGAAGAAGCATAAAAGTAAGTTGAATGCAGTGGAGATGCGATCTCTTCGTAAAATGTGCGGCGTTACTATGGCCGACCGAAAGCGAAACGAAGAGATTCGCAATATGGCAGGTTTGAAAGATGACCTTATCACAAAAATTGATAGGGGCGTGCTTCGGTGGTTTGGGCACGTTGAGCGAATGAGTGAAGACCGAATGGTGAAGAAAATATATAGCGCGAAAGTTAATATTAAAAGGTGTCGAGGTAGACCGAGACTAACTTTCGAAGACCATGTGAGCAAATTGCTCGAAGAGGGTAGGGTCAAGAGTACTCGGATACCTAGACGTGCATGTATGAAGAAGATAATGAATCTGAAAGAAGCGAAAGAGATATGTAAGGATCGTGACACTTGGCGATCTGTTCTCTCTGGCTACCCCGTCAGGGATTGTGCGTGAAGATAAAAACTGAAACTAATGTTGTTGTGTTTTGTATGGTGAGTGTAAGGAACCAGAGCCCTAGATGGTGAATCACTCTATCTAACCATAACAAAAGCCTATTCAGTCTTGCTTTGAAAACGCCCTGATTGTATTCGAACGGAAAGGCGTCAGCCAATTATTCCACTCCTTAGCTATACGAATTACAAAAGACTAAGCGAACCGTTTCGTTCTAATACGTAGAATATTGGCAACAAAAGGGTAAATACTCACCGACCGCCTGTTTTTTCGATAGTGAAAAGAAGAGGGAGGAATTAAAACATGTAATTCCTCCCTCTCTTGTACACAAACAGGCGGTCAGTCGGTGCGGTCGTAATCTTAGTCCTCAGGGGTGAAAACGCATCTGCATTTTTACTCTTAATCGTGGATAGATGTAGATATCTATTGGCCACAGCATCCTACTTACCATCTGGTGGGCTGTGTGCTTGTTTGTCACCGTTATTCAGTAAAAAAAAAAGGTATTTACCACCACTCAATAAATACAAGACTTAGCCCGTCGACATCCTTGTTAATTTTTGACTTCTTTACTCGATACCCTTTTTAATATTTAAATATGTGTGTATTTGTGTGTGTGTGAAGGGTCGCTGCGTGCGTGACTAATCATTTCAATTACGCTAGAAGATCGCTTTATGTTATGTTTTTTATTTCATATAGTAAAAGTTGTCGCTTAATTCACATAATCAATTCAGGCTCACTTCAAGTTTTATTCTTTACTATTGAAGATATCCAGCTTCGCCAGAATAGGATCTATAAATTTAGGTTCATTTAGATTTAAGACAATTAAAAACCACTTCTTTTAACAAATTTTCGTTTTTTTTTAAATTCTGATAAAATATAGGCTAGGTCCCTCCTGACATTGCTCTCTATCTGTTCGTTCTGTTTTATCATAGTCGGTTTAGAAGATTAGCGCGGTCAGAGAGGCAGACAAAAATTGTACAAATGGTTATTTATGTTTTAATAGTATTAAAATAACCTGCTGAACTTAATGCAAGCTAGTTATTTCAACGTTATAGAGAAACACTTCAATTTTATTTATGAAAATCAAAATCAAAAAATCTTTATTCTCAAACCAGTAATACTTAAAATTAAATACATTATTCAAACACTCCTTTTAAGTTAGGAAACTTTTTTTTATAGGATAAAGGTGACAAACGAGCACACAGTCCACCTGATGGTAAGTGGATGCTGTGGCCTATAGACATCTACATCTATTTTCAATTAAGAATCAAAATGCAGATGCCATGTCACCCGTGAGGACTAACATGGAATGCCTCGTTTCCAGTAAAAAGGGTCTCCAGTTCTCTACACTCACAATACGAAACACAGCAGCGTTAAGCTGCTATTTTACGCTAGTATTCTGTGAAAGCGTGGTCCTTCCCCAGTCGAGCCGACCCATTCGTGCTACAACCATAATATAGCTGCAGCATGGCTCTACCACGTATAAAACGTATAAACTTGTGTTAGGAGGCTCCGCTCCTCCCGTCCTTTATTTTATTAGTGTTTAGAACTTGCGTAACACATAGATTTTTGACTTACAGTTAAACTTATGTAGTATTTTTACAATAAAATATCCGTTGGTGTTAGTTGTGTGATTGTGTATGTGGTGTGTGCATGTTAAGGTGTGGTATATTTAGTAAATTATTAATTATGTGTAACAAGTTAAGTAATTTTGTCTAAAAGTGTTTCGGTTTCGTTGTAATTTAAAGTTTTCAACCATTCATTTATATTTTTATATTAAAATTTCCTTTTCGTCATACAAATTTTAAAAAATTTCTTCGTTTTGTTCCCTCTCAGGATCATGTACATAAGCAACAGCCCGTAAAATTCCATTGCTTATTTTGGCAACATTTAACATACTGGGGAAGAAGTAAGTTAATACGGTACCATGTAGTAGCGGTATAAGAAAATCCACAACCCCATTTCCTCCCTTGGATGTCATTTGAGGCGACACCACCTGTCAAGCGTGCACCTATAGCAAATATAGTAACGGAGAAGTATGTTGGCTCCGTATCAACATACTGGCCAGAAAG
This sequence comes from Parnassius mnemosyne, assembly GCA_963668995.1. Taxonomy (NCBI): domain Eukaryota; kingdom Metazoa; phylum Arthropoda; class Insecta; order Lepidoptera; family Papilionidae; genus Parnassius; species Parnassius mnemosyne. The sequence continues at coordinate 63,660,697 of CAVLGL010000093.1, forward strand.
ACACGCTTAAGAAAAATTATGTTTATATGTGTGGCGGATTGGGATTATTTTATTAGATATAGTGGACTGTATTGAGATTCTAAATCCCCTGAAACTTTCAGTTACCGCAGTCAAAAAACTACACCAAAAACAGCAACAAACTACTCACGGTAACTCATTGTTAACTAACGCCTTTGTTATATATTTGTTAACTCATTATGTAAAATTAATTTGTATTTTTGTGCTTGTTGTTTTGCTTCTGCGTTTTTGTCTTATGCTTTTGTTTTATAATTGTTGCTTATATTTGTATTTTTTGCATAATATGGGCTATGCCTGAAATAAAAAGCTGGCAATGTTAAAAACATTACTAATATATCCGTCAACCGTTCCAAATAGACTTCTGAGCTAGATGTGTTTCACAATATCAGTTAATGGTAGATTTGAACTCATGTTAATCGTCAAGCTACTGTCGCTTCTATCAATCTTACTATTTAAGAGTTAGAAAGCTGTGAAGAAAATAACACTGAATAGATAAGTTGTGTGGTCACTGGTTGTTTACAATGCGCGACACGTACACAAACATACAGTGACTGCTGCTATTTAATAATTACAAAAAATGTGAGTAAGAACTAGCCACCTTCCCAAACATTGACAGCAACGTTGACACATTCTGGTAGCTTCTTCTACACGTTAGAATACACTACCAATTAGATTGTACACGGTACACTCTGGAGTAGTCCCTTTTTTAAAGTTTTTGGAGAGATATTCACATCACGATAACACAAAGAGAATGTATATGCTTGTCTCGCCTCCTACCCTCTTCTTCGTTTTTTAACTCCACAGATTATTACAAAGCATATTACGTCGCAATGTTGCCACTAGGTGTAACCGGCGCTCAGATCGCAGCAGATCATTGTGCCTCCGTATACATTTTGTGAGTTGCAGTTTATTACTGAACAATATGTCAACAATCTTAATCATAAGAAGCATATGGGCCTGCCTCTCCATAAGATTTTTCTAACATTTCCCAAACACCTCTAACTGCACCGACGGGAGTAAATGGAGTGATGGATCTTACACCGCTAACACACGGCGCAAACAAGCCAATAATATAGAAATTTTGACGATGATATACATTTTCTATATAAGAATAACGTTTTCTGCTTCCTGTCCTCAACTCAAGTCATTTCAGGTTGGCATAGCATGTCTTCCTCTTCTATTCTCCTATATAGGGCCGTGTTCTCTTTACTTACTCTATCTTATGTATATCATTCTAACAGTTACCGCACTAATGGATCGGCACGACCGGGGTAGGACCAGGCACTTACAGAATACCTACGTAATATAGCAGCTTAATTCTACTGTTTTGTATGGTGAATGTAGAGAATCGGAGACCCTATCTACTGGAAACGAGGCATTCCATCCTAGTCCTCAGTGGTGAACATGCATTTGCATTTTGATTCTTAATTGAGGATAAATATAAATGTTTATGGGCCATATAATGTGCTTACCATTAATAGGACTGTGTGCTCGTGTTTTACCCTTATTCTATAAAAAAAAAAACTATCCAACAGCACGGGAAAGCATTAAAGTGCACACTTTAATCCTTTCTGAGAGAGTTCACTTGTGCTTCCGCTCACACTTATGACCGCAAGCACATGTGAACTCTTTAATCAATAACTCTCATAGTCCGATTGGACGGCTATTCGACAGGATCCTAGAGAGAACAACTACTTTATGAGCTGTCCATAGCATTGGAATTAAATACCGCCACGTTTACGATCACTAGACCAACGAGGTAGTCAATATAATATAATACTATATGAATAATATAGTCTCAGCGTTTCTATGAGTATATCTGAAGCGACGCCAGGAATCAAATAACAACACTGATTGAAACTGCGAAAGAAGAGATCGTGTTTGGAATACAACTGATTTTACCATTTTTCTAAGAATTTATTGAGCGTATTGTATTGCTCGAATTATTCTGGATGTAATTTATTTTTCTTGACTTCTAATAATGATGTGTTATTTATATACTATACTCGCCCTGGATTCATACGGATGAGATTTACCAATATGTTATCGTTTTATAACTTGAGTACAAAACTTTTATAACGTCCCCACTATCCCCACAAAAAGTATGCACATGTTTTACACCAAAGTGTTTCTCGATAAATTTATTGAAAGATTATAAAAATATGATGATAAATTAACTCACTACATAATATGGATTTTGAATTGCACATCTCGAAAGCATAGTGGAGAGTTTTGGTCTTACTGTTGACTTGTTAGTCTCAAGGTAGCGTGACCTGCTTTCGTTAAATCTCGTTTATTATTTGTAAATTGCACTGATACTTAAAGAAAAGCACATAAATGATAGGAGGTGACATAAAAGAATAAATCTGATTTCTTTAATTCAATTTTGCAATACGTGTTATGAGAAAAAGAAGTCCAATATGTTTTTTTACCAGCGCCGTCCGTAATTCTGTGGTATAAAATATATTTCAAATTGAATTTTTTACTTGCTTCAAAGTGGATTGAAACAAATATAATTAATAATGAAAGAAAAATCATGCATTTATTCCAAATATTTCAACTATGTAGTAAGCCGTTCGCCGAGTAGTGGCGGTGTAAGAATATCCACTACCTCGTATCATCCCGAGAAGACGGCGACCGAGGAAAATAAATCATAAGATGGGCAGCAGCATCTTTAGAATAACGACTAAAAATATAATATTGCGGTTGGGTGGCAACTATGTCAAAATCCCCTCAATGAAGCAATCTATGGGGAGGCTTATATTCAGCAGTGGACTTCAATAGGTCGTAACAGAAACGGGTGTCGTAAGAGGTGACTTAAAAATTTAGAATTAAAAAACAACAGAATAATTACTAACAATATACGCAGTGGTCTACAATATTTGGTTTTGCTATGTGATTATGACAGCGGTTAGTTCCAAACACGTATTATGTTTAGTTGTTGAAGATATAGTGAATTCAGGTAAATACAATTATTGATTTTTTTTTTCATCAACCGCTTGCCAGAACGAGGCTGCCACTTGAGAACCTTTCTTTTCCATCACTTACTGGTTTTTCGAGCTATATGGCCGGCCCATTGCCACTTCAGCTTATTAATCCATTGGGCAATTTCAGTTTCTCTGATTCTACTGCGAATTCCTCACGAATGGTATACAAATCATTTATATGTAGGTTTCACACCTAGTCTGGCTCTGTGTACATGTGCAATTTAAAAATGTAAAAGATTTCTTGTTGAGTGAGAAAAATCCGTACAAACGAAACGTTCTTTTTTCTCTCTTAAAGTAATGCTTTTTACTCTATCCTCGTTTGCGAATAAAATACAGATGCGTTGTCAATCGTGAGGAATAAAATAGAAGTATGACCACATATCCGAATTCCGCCATAAGCTCAAGTGGTTACCGATTCGCCTTCGCAGGAATACTCACTTTCTTCATCTTCTTTACTGCATTCTGTTCAATCCAACCACTCCTTCTTATTTGAAAGACCGATTTATATATTTAAGTAGTTTACACTCTTTACCTCTACGATCTCAATATAATCTTCTTCTAAGTACTCCTAGACATTCCTTTTCCTTCTATTCTAATTATTTTACGGTTACCGCTATACGACTATGGAATTCTCTCCCCTTACATATTAAAGAATCTAAATCTCTTCCTATATTTAAAAATAAATTAAAACTATTACATTTCCTCTTAAGTTACTACCTGTCGTCATTCACTTTTTTTTCCTTTAATCACTTATGTTCTTCTATTTATCTTTCTATATTATATTCTGTACACCCCTTCCGCTTTCTTTTAAAAATAGTGTCCTCTGCCCTAAGGTTGCCTGGAACAGGTCGCTGTTTTAGCGATAAGGCCGCCTGTTGTACCAATGTCCATTTAAATATATAAATTTTGTAATATGTTCCTTGGTGTACAATAAATAGTATATTTTACTTTACTTTACTTTAACTCTTTTCCTGTAAAAAGGGTCTTCGGTTTCTAAACTCACCAAGACAAATACAGCAGCAATAAGCTGCTATTTTACGCTGGTATTCTGTGAGAGCGTGGTCCTTCCCAGATCGTTCTACTACCACAATATAAACAGTTGTAGCATGGCTCTACCACGTATAGCATGGCTCTACCACGTATAACATGACTACCACGTATAGCGTGGCTCTACCGCGTATAGTTTATTTCTTCACACGATGCAGACGATTCGTATCACAGACATTATAAATAAGTAAAATTGAGAAATTAGTACGTAAAGGACCTTACGTACTACTCGTAATTTGTCAATTTCCCATCATAGGATGGGTATGATAATCCGCACAGTATCACAGACGTGCATTATATTTTGTTTAATTCTTGCCATCGTATAAAAGAATGAATTGTAATCCACACAAAAACTTTATACAGATTTTTATAAAAATCATTTGTGAGATTTCATCAGTTATGTTTTCGTTTGGACGCGCAAACTATTTGAGTCCGATCCAAAACAGGCGACCGAGCGACCGAATGCCCAGCCAAGAGCATTTTATGTCTGCTATGTAGTTCCAGTAAATACAGCTTTAGTTGGAACTCGCAATTAATGAGATTTTATCTTGACCGCTATTGTCGTAAACAGGAACCAAATTGTTCGTCTGCATCTAATAAAAATTAAATCCACAGTGTTTTTATATTCTCTCTATTTCTTTCTCTATCTGTTCCTCTTTATGAACCTGGAGAATATCTGGGCAGCAAGAAAATAGGCAACAGAGTTCTGATTGATTACAATTATGAAACATTGATGAAATCATTTTCTGTATTCTCCTGTTTCCTCATTAAAAACTAGAGACCACCTTCAAAACAAACAAGGATAATTTAAAATTAAAAATTTTGTACAGCCGACTTCAATATCAGTTATTAAGAATAACTCAAAAACTATTAGTCTGACCTTGATCAAGTTGAGCAGTACCAGCTTTCAAATAAAAAAAGAATCATCGAAATCGGTTCACCCAGTAAAAAGTTATGAGGTGACACACATAAAAAAAACATACAGTCGAATTGAGTACCGTCTCCTTTTTGGGAGTCGGCAGAAACGTAAGATTATGTGTCTCTAAATTTACGTAATTTTTTTTTTTGCTGGATGTCTAATAGTTGTGGTGTAACTGGAGAGTTTAGTACATTTATAATTAAGTTTCAGTGGTAAATTTATATTGTATCAAAAATAATATTTGCTCTAGAATTTTTATCCAGGGAGAAAGCCAAGAGATGCGTCTGTATAGAGTACATTCCTCCCGGATATCCTCTTAAGATATGTATTATCGACGGCACAATTAATTTCTGAACTTTAATGCTAGCGCCAGTGTCCACAGTCAGTCACGATGTCTAAGCATTTCTTTCAATCAACTCTAACGATATTTAAGGAACCATATGAGTTCACATATTTTTGTTCTGAACTTCAGGACTCTCTCACTCCGCTTACCTGTACTAGCCTCGTATATACCGTATGTACTTTTGTTTTGCATAAGAAAAGTCTTAACATTCGATAATAAAATGCGTATTAGTACATACATGCAACGAATAAATAATCGTTAAATGAACAACGGACTTTATCGCGAATTATTTTAACTTTTTAACTCCCGAATTTAAATGCGATAAATTCTGTAAAATTACTTTCATTCAATGGGCAGTGATCCCATAAATATAAAAAATCATTATATAATATTTTAATAAAACTATTGATAAATCCAATTGTGCATGCCCTAAGCGAATTAAAAAAAAATTACGTATTACATTAAATATACTTCCTATTTTCCAATAATTTGATGTCAAACTTCCATGTTTAAAAAAAAATTGGGAAAATGCAAAAAGGCACGACACTCAAATGATGATCATTAAATTGTCATTCAGGTCATTCCATAAAGACAAGACGTATTTAAGTATAAATATACTCAAATATATACATCCTAATTACTTTTAGTACGTACTACTCTTATTTATTCTGTCCTTTTAAAATATTGTAATAAGAATCTCTGATTATTATAGTAATCATGTCTGTATGAAATTTGGTTTTACGAATATTGCATGCCGTAAGCGCGAGGTATGTTCTACTAGGGCCTAAAAATTAAGATTCCAACGTTTTGTCTCATGAAATCGTATCTAGCAATCATATCATACATATAAATGATATAAAAAGCACAATGTCAGAAAGATAAATGATTGTTGAACTTATTAGCATTTTTCTTAAATCGATTAATTGCTATTTTAAATAAAAAAAGGGGTTTTAATGGCTTATGGTGTGGATTTGTCAAGTCCGCAAGGCTTGTAAACACGATTACTTTTGAAAAAATTTATTGTACAACTCAATATATTTTTAAAACTCTTCGTCTATCATGTGGGAAGCCATGGAATGTAAATGGCAGTTTAATTTTATTTTGTTTTGTAAAAATTATTTTTTTTCGACTAATAAACGGTGAATTTTTCGGTGGATTGTGAGCCATGGAGGAAAGACCGGTAAGGGAAAGGCACTTACCTGCTTCTGGAGCGGAGATGGTTCACCAGGATCTGCCCGGCTGATGGAAGTGTAGTGAATGTATGTGTGCTTTGTATGAATCTGTGTGTAAGTGGCCTGGGCTAGATGACACAATACTGTCCTGGAGAAGGTATCCGCTGGTAGCCTCCGAACTATTCCCCTATTGAGGCACTCTTTCCGTTTTGTCACGTAATGGTACAGCCAAACGTAGAACGTTAGAAAGGAAAATCACTATCGGAGTTGCAAAATTAATTTGACAGAAATTAATAAGCCCTAAAGAACAATACGTGTTCTCGCAACGATTTTCGCGGGTTTATACTTTTGTAACAAAAATAGGCGCTAATCACTAAGACGTCAGTATAGATCGCAAAAACTTTACAACGCTTTTCGAGAAATCCGGCCGATACCGCCGTGGAATGCGACCGGGTGGGGGGCGGGTGACCTTGCCATCGAAGCTAAGCTACGAACGCACGTTAAAAGATTCACGTTTCAAATGTATAATATTTTTGCCTAAACAAACCCCCGCCCCGGACATAAGGAATTATGTCCGCGAGTAGATTGGCAAACGGGACAAGGTCGCGACGGCACGTTGCAAGACCGAATCTCCGACCAAAACCTCGGCCACTCTAGGCACCCCATCCGCTCCATATGACAACTTAACAATGCGCCCACGGTGCCAATACAAAGGTAGAGCGTTGGGTTCTTTAACCAACACGAGGTCTCCCACCCGAGGAGGTTCCGTCTTGTCAGACTACTTAATGCGCTGCTGCAAAAGATGTAGGTACTCCAAAGACCATCGGTGCCAAAAGCTCTGAGTCATCTGTTGCAGCAGGTCAAACCTGCTCAGCCGCGAAGCGTTCGTTTCCCTGAAGGGGTACTCGGGCAGAGCGTTAAGTGGCTGGCCAATCAGAAAGTGTCCCGGGGTTAGAACCTCCAAATCATTCGGGTCAGATGAGAGGGAAAGAGGGGCCGAGAGTTGAGTACAGACTCAATTTTACAGAATACAGTGGCGAACTCCTCAAATGTCAAAATAGTTTCACCAATAACGCGACGGAGATGCGTTTTTGCCACTTTAACCACCGCCTCGAAAATACTGCCCCAGTGGGGACACGCCGGAGGGTCGAATTTCTACTGAATGCCCCTTTTTGACATAGCATTGCCTAAATAAGTCCGGTGGCTAGACAGAAATTTGACGACCTCTTTTAGATACCTATCCGTGCCCTTATAATTCGATCCGCAATCCGACCGGATCAAGTCCGGCAAATTGCGCCGCGATACGAAACGGCCAAGCGTGGCCAAGAAGGCTTCCGTGCTGAGGGCGCTTACAAGTTCCAAGTGAACGGCTTTAGTGGAGAAGCACACGAAGACGCAAAGATAGGCCTTATGCGAACGAGCGTTACGAAGGTTAGAGGAATTGACGAGGAAGGGGCCAGCAAAGTCGGTTCCGACTCCAGCAAATGGTCGGATGGCCCTGACGCGGTCGGGCGGCAAGTCACCCATGAGGGGCTGCGATATGGTGGCCTTTAGTTTATAACAGGATATGCACTTAAAGATGACGCTCCGGATGATACGTCGGCCAGCCAAAATCCAAAACTCCCGCTGTAAAATAGCCGAAAGAGCGTTGCACCCAGCGTGGGCATTCTTAACATGGTGGTGGGCTACCAGCAACCGGACCAGGGCGCCGTCCTTAGGGAGCAGCAACGGGTGTCGAGTCCCGTACGGCAGTTGAGAATTTTTTAAACGTCCGCCAACGCGCAGCATCCCAGCGTTATCCAGAAAGAGGTTCAGGCGGGCCATGGCGCCCTTGATAACGGAGCCACGCTTCAAGTTTTCAATGACGGGTTCAAATTGCTCCGTTTGGACAACACAATTGACGAGAGAATGTGTTGTAATTTCCCAAACGCTGCCCAGCCGAGTTGAATCCGTCGATTGACCTCTCGGTCGAAGTTGAACTTACCTAGGCGGACTATTTGTCCCAGGTAAACATATTTGACAATAACTTTGAGCTTAGTGTTCCCAATAACTACCGGCATAATTGTGACATGGACATTACAGTTAAGCTTTGTTTTAACCATATTCATTTTAAGACCTATCCGTCGAGAGACAATATTCAGGTCATTGATCCTGATAGTGCTTAGAATCTCCAGCGATTCTGCTATAAGGAATATATTGTCGGCAAATTGAAGGTGAGTGATGTACTCGTCACTGATGTTAATACTGTATCCTTTCCAGTCCAGTAGTTTGAAAACTTGTTCCAATGCAGCGGTGAAGAGTTTCGGGGATATAAAGACACCCTGTATTACACGTATCTGCAGATGGATAGGTTTCGAACCTTTGTTCTGTACTCGGATAGCAATCGTAGCCCTACTGTACAAACATTTCTGCACTTTGATATACCGATAGTCAACGTGGCAAAGCTGTAGGGACTGTAGCATCGCCCAAATTTCGACGGAATCGAATGCTTTCTCAAGGTCCACATAGGCCAGGCAAAGGGGCAGATTGATTGATACTCTTCGGTATTCTGTACAACTTGCCGAAGTATATGTATGTGGTCTACGGTACTAAAGCCTTTTGGGAAACCGGCTTGTTCGGGAAGCTGGAAGTCTTTGTGTATGCGTGCGAGGCGAACTTGAAAACAGCATGTAGACGCAGATCAGAAGATAAATCTTATTATACGGGTCTTGCGGTACATAGTTCCGATCATATGGACAGTTTCCAAGAGCTTGTCATTCGTATTTTCCACTGCATTGCAATTTTCTAGGCAATAAATTGTTTTTTTTATTTTAAAAACTTTGGATTAGAGCACGAGGGGGACGGAGCATTACCTTCATTAGACGAGACCTCTTAAACTTAACGTTTAGGATCCGTGTGCCTCTAACCATTCGGTGATTGCTGCTGGTTTTCAAAATCAAAATAATTCGAAATTCATTATTCAGTATCTTAAATTTAAATTTTAGGTCTTTACATATGAAATTGGTGATTCGTACGGAAGGAATATAAATTCAATTTTATTTGTAAAATATATTTAATTAATCAAAGTATGCACCGTTGTTATCTATGCACTTTTGCCATCTCATAGGTAGTTCATTGAACCCTTTACTAAAAAAAACCATGGGGCGAGAATCAATAAACTCTTTGATGGCGGTTTGGACTGCCGCATCGGAGTTTAATTTTTTTCCTTGTAAGAAGTTGTCCATATTTCGGAAAAAAATGGTCCGGGGAGTACGGTGGACGTCGCAGAAATTCCAATTGTATCTCATCTAATTTAGTCGTTTTTTGTTGTGCAGTGTGTGGTCTTACGTTGTCGTGAAGTAGCAGTGGCCTAGAGCGATTGATTAATCTCGGCAGCTAGTTCTTCTTTTATGATTTTTTACATATTTCAATGTTTACTGAAACATGGATTTCTTCGGAAGCTGACGCAATACTATATCAGATGCCAATTATAAACATATTTCTAACTATAGACAAAATTGCAAAGGGGGTGGCGTTTCAATTTACGTACATGATAGCATTAAATCCTATATCACTGAAGATTTATGTGAGAATGGGGACCACTACTTATGGATATACATAGATTAATTATCTTTGAACATCGGCGCAATATACAAACCTTGAAGTTCTAACGTAAATAACTTTTTAAATACATATTCCTCTTAATTGGACGGAAACACAATCGCCCTTATTGGGCGATTGTGTTTGGAGATTTTAATATTGATCAACTTAGTACAGGTAGCAACGTTACAAAATACCTAACTAAAATAAAAGAAAGTGCATATGAAATATTGGATAAAATTAATAGACTATACAGTCCTCGTGAAACCAGCACCACAAGCACTATACTGGATCATATATGTACGAATATAAACGATCACTCATTTAGCCTCTTAATAATTGAATTATGCCTATCTGATCACAAGCAGATATTTTTCGAAATAGGCAACTTCGCAACAAGAACACACAAAAGAATTCAAAATAAAGCAATTAATTATGAAAAATTATACAATACTACTTTAATAGCTCAATATAATATTAAAGATAATGACTTTTACTACCTAGAGAGATTTATATTAGAACAATTAAACAAAAAAATAAATTAAAAAAAAACGAAAATTATAAACCCTCCTCAACAGGACTGGATAAACCGATATATTATAAATTCAATAAATTTACGAAACAATTTAAGGCAGCAGACTAAATCTTACCCAAAAGATCTAAACCTTAATTAAAGAAACTACAAAAAACCTTAATTAAAGAACAGAACAAAGTCTAAAATCTTATCTAGACAGATAATTAATAACTTAGCATTAAATAAAGTTAAAGACAGCAGTGCTCCTCCCAAACTAATGTGGAACGCGGGACTAATAACAGAAGGTAGCTTAATATGTGAATTATTTAATTTATTTCTCTTCGCAATAGGCTCGGACTTGGCTAACAAAAATCCTAATATATATTACATAAACACTGGTAACACCCTTATGTACGAACGTGAATATACACACGAAATTACACTAAGCGAACTTATACTTGTACTACTAATGAAGTATCAAAAATAATTAATGATCTCGATAATGACACTAGTACTGGTCTAGATTGTATAAGCACCAAAGCGATTAAATGCCTAATAAGTATAATTGTAGAAAGGTTAACTAATTGTATAAATATGTGTTTAACACGCGGTATTTTTCCCGACATGCTAAAGGTTGCTAAGGTCAGTCCTATCTTCAAATCCGGAAATAGGACTGACCCAAGTAACCACAGGCCAGTGTCTGTCTTGGCTGTTTTATCAAAAATATTTGAACGAGTAATGTATAGCCGCCTAAACGATTACTTAATAAAAAAAAAGTTTTTAATTGACCAATAATATGGCTTTCGATCGAAATCGAGCACTTTCACAGCTGCAGTAGACTTAATTACAAATATGAAAACTCGTATCGATCAAAGGAATTCTGCTTTGGGGATTTTCATTGACATAAAAAAGAATTTGACACAGTAAGCTATCATAAGCTGCTGCAGAAACTAAACAACATAGGTGTTACAGGCAAGGAACTCGAAATGTTCACATCATATCTACAAAATAGGCAACAAGCTGTTCAAGTGGATAATTTTACTAGTTCAATTAAAAATGTATCGTACAGCTGTCCTTAAGGCTCAATTATGAGTCCAATACATTTTTTAATTTATATAAATAATTTAAACAAAATAGGGCTGACAGGATACCTTACCTTGTACGCGGATGACACATGTCTTATCTATTTCGATAAATCTATTTACAACATTATAACTTATGCTCAAAAAGATTTTGACCTACTCGGAGAATAGTTAAAATATAACCTACTAACAATTAATACCTCAAAAACATCATTTATGATTTTTTCCACAAAGAATAAACTTTTACCAGAGTTTGCACAGCTTACTGTTGATAATAAAATAATAAAACGTTCAAGTCAGGAAAAATATCTAGGTCTTTTGGTATAAAGCATATTAATCATTTCAAATCAAAACTGATGTCATTACTAGGTGCATTACGTAAAGTCGCAAACTGTATTCCGAAAAAGGCACGTACAATTATATACAACTCTTTAGTTAAATCACATATCGAAGATCTAATTTTATTATGCCGCTAAAACTTATCTAGATCCACTTCAAAGAACCCAAAATAAAATTATTAAAGCATTATTTCACAACTATTATCTAACTCCAACAAAATTACTATACGAAAAAACTAACTTACTAAATCTTACACAACTTTATACCTATTGAACTTGCAACCTAATAAAAAATATAACCATTAACTTTGTATATTACGTATAAATAAAAACTCTATTCAATCAAACCTACAGTTACATAAAAAAACAACAACACACAACTTAAAAAGTAAAAATAAACTCCAACTAATGACTGCACGAACTATTGATGGCAAAAAAACCCTATTGTTTGAGGGAAGCACAGCTGTTAAATACTGCAACAACATGAAACTGTTTAAAAGTAAAGTTAGGAAATACGTACGCACATCTTTTTAACACACAGGTACCTAATATGTATAAGTGAATAACCTAAGACTATATCGCTTCCAGTAATAGAGGTAGATGTGATAATATTATCAAATTACAATAATTACTTTGTATCTCATTATAAGTGAACCATTGTATGGTTTTATCTATACTTATATTATTAATATAATAAAGCGGAAGAGTTTGTTTGTTTTTTTGTTTGTTTAAACGCGCTAATCTCTGGAACTACCAGTCCGATTTGAAAAATTATTTTTGTATATTATAGCCAGATTTATGTGGAATAGTATAGTCTATATAGCATCAAGCTATATCACTCAACTATCCTTAAATATGGATATTTGTTAAGCAAGTCAGAAGAAAAAGCGCTCCCGAGATGATTTATCCGCGTACGCGTCTACTTCTTATACATAAGCCATAATTAGGTATTTTGTGACAAAAAATATTGAAAATTAAATACATATACATACATATACATAATACATAAACACTCACGCCTGTCACCCAGAGGGGTAGGCAGAGATTATGGACTTCCATTTGGCACGATCCTGACACACCTCTCTCGCTTCCTCCACATCCATATACCTACGCATACACGCTCGTCGGTTAAAGGTACTCTTGATTTGGCCCATTTTTAATATATCGCCAATTTGGTCGATAAACTTTCGCCTAGGGCGACCCTTCCCGACTATGCCGTTCACCTCTGCAACATAAATTTGCTTTGTCACTCTTTCCTCATTCATTCTTTCTACATGGCCAAACCACCGAAGCATTCCTTTCTTAATCCTGGTCACAACATCATCTTGCAAACCACACTCTTCTCTTATTAAACAATTTCTCACTCTGTCATTCAGCTTCATCCCTAACATACTCCTTAATGACCGCATTTCTACAGCATTTATTCTACTCTCATGCTTCTTCTGCCACACCCAACTTTCACTACCATACATTAAAGTAGGTACTAACACAGCATTGTGAATTGCCATACGTGCCTTTTTGGACACATTCTGACTTTTCACAATAGAGTGTAGAGCCCCATTCACTCTATTTCCTGCATTCACTCGTCGTTCTATATCCTTATCATATCTACCATTCCTGCTAAACACACATCCCAAATATACAAACTCATCTACTTGCTCTACCAACTCCCCTTCTATTCTTATTTCACATATCGTTTTACTTTCTTCTCTTTCAAAAACCATAACTTTCGTCTTACTTGCGTTCACTTTCATTCCCTTTTCTTTTAATGTCCTGTTCATTAATGTGACCATCATTTGCAACTCGGCTGCCGACGACGCAAGTATGACTTGATCATCGGCGTACAAAAGGCATTTGACGGTTAACTCACCCATTCTTAACCCGCATTCTTCTACTTTCAAATTTTCCAAACAACTGTCCATAAATAGGTTGAACAACCACGGGGAAGCCACACAGCCCTGTCTGACACCTTTATGGATGTCAAACCAGTCCGAGTAGGCCCCGTTGATCCTGACACAAGCACTAGAGTCCCTATATAGAGACTTCAATGCCTGTATCAGACCAGCGCTCAACCCAAATGAGTTCAGTGTTTGCCATAACACATCCCTGTCCACTCTGTCATAAGCCTTCTCCAAGTCCATGAACGCACAAAAAACTTTTTGGTTTTTGGCCAAAAACTTCTCGGCGATCATGCGCATGGAAAAGACCTGATCCGTACATCCCATTCCCTTTCTAAATCCCGCTTGCACATCCCAAATTTTTCCGTCAGTTTCTTTCATAACTCTTTCAATTAGTACCTTAGCATACAGTTTTCCCACAATGCTAAGAAGGCTGATACCACGGTAGTTTTTACAGTCCTGCTGTGATCCTTTTCCCTTATATATTGGGACTATCACGGCTTTGCACCAGTCTCTCGGTACCCGCTTAAGTTCCCAACATAAATTAAACAAGGTGTACAGCAGGTCTGCCACCACTCCTTCTCCAGCCCTTAGCATTTCGAGAGATACTCTATCATAACCAGCTGCCTTACCTACTTTCATACTTTTCATTGCTTTCATTATTTCATCTATACTTATATCTCTATTTCTTCTATCTATTTCCTCTTCTTTCGGAATTTCTATTTCATTTAATTCAAACGTCTCATCACTCATAAACACGCTTTCAAAGTATTCCTTCCATCTCCTTAAACTCAAAACTTCGTCATTCAGAATACAGCCATTCTGGTCTCGTATAGCATTCATTCTAGGCTGTTGTGAGTGTCCCCTGGTAGTTCTTACGAGTTTCCAGAACATTTTAATGTTTTCCTGGAAGTTATCCGATATTCTTCTATCATTCTTATCCGTTCTTTCTTGCTTTTTCCTTTCAACTACTTCTTTAACTCTCTTATTTAGGTGTCTAAAAACCGCCTTTTTCCTTTCAATATCATCATTCATACTGCTAGAATTACTAGCCTTGGTTGCTAGTAAATCTAGCCATGCTTTCTTCTTTGCTTCAACTTCCATCCGTACCTCATCATCCCACCATAACGTGTTATTTTTCCTTTCATTCGTTCTCTTGCTTACACCACATACTTCGGTAGCTGCATCCACTAAACCTTTCTTGACATTATACCACACAGTCTCCAAGTCTAAATCATTCATACACAATTCAGCCATACCACTTATATTTTCTCTCAATCTACATTTGAACTTCTCTTTCACACCTTCATCTTGTAGCCTCTCTGTTTTTATACGCTGTAACGCTGTGGTAGACACAGATGTCCGATGCCTCCAACGTTTGAAAAGACCATTAATTCGGCATAAGACCAAGTAATGATCCGTCCCTACGTTAGAGCCCCGGTAAACCCTTGTATCTACCACCGCGCTCCTCATTCTTTCATCAACAATTATGAAATCTATCATACTTCTATCATCACCTCTTTCCCATGTATACGTGTGAATCTTCTTATGACGAAAGAAAGTGTTCGTCACAACAAGACTCTTTTCCACGCATACGGCGAGAAGGCTTTCACCATTCTCATTTATACTTTCATCACCAAACGTTCCCAATATCCTTTCATAACCAAGCCTCCTCACCCCAACCCTTCCATTAAAATCGCCTAATATCACAATATTTTCATTAACCTTGCATTTCATTAGCACCATCCTTACCAACTCCCAAAACTGCTCTCGGATATAAGTGGGCTTAGACATGTCTGGGGCGTAGACCCCTAAAACAAACAACTTCTTTAAGCCCACTTTCATTCGTATCCATCGCAGTCTCGGGCTTACACATTCATACTCTTTTACACAATGACCCATTCTTTCTGAAAGGATGATACCGACTCCCTGGCATGCCCGCTCGGTCTCGTCTACACCAGACCAGTACGCGGTATACATGCCATGTGTAGTGGCATCCTTTCCCTTCCGTTTCGTCTCATTCACACATAACACGTCTATTCCTCTATCATACATCATATCGCATACTTCATCCATCTTATCATTCATTCCTCCACATACGTTCAATGTAGCCAGACGGGCTTCCGCAATCCACCAATGAAAATTAAAAAGTGATTTATAAGCGGTATTATAAGGCATGGCATTTATCCTTACAAACGAAAGTTACTTCATCATCAGGACAATTTTATAAAGATAAACTTTGTTGTTTTATAAAGTATATAATAATTTTAACAGTAGTAGAGCTAAGCGGTAGCTTTTGCTGTCGCACGGATGGGCCAGCTCGAACCGAGGTGGTACCACGACCTCACAGAATACCAGCGTGAAGTAGAGGTTTACCTCTGCGTTGCGCTTAGTGAGTACAGGTGGCCGGAGGCCCAATCCACCCCCCCCCCCCATCAACATGGTAGTGGAATTAAATAAAAGACTACCCCAGGAGGATACCAGCACCACTGGAGAATCCCTCGCTGAGAATCCATGACCAAACTACTTCCCTCCTGAGCGGAGGTGCTCAGGCTGCATCGCGTATTCTGGGGGGGGGGGGCAAAATTTCGCTCGCGACTAATGCTGCTCGGGGCAAGCGGAGCAATACAACCAAGGCGACCCCTGTCACGCTATCCGTGAATTTTTGCAACATCAGGGGACTTAATTCCAACCTTAACGCTGTACATTACCATCTCGAGACGGCGAAGCCGGCCTTGCTCTTTTTAACCGAGACTCAGGTGTCCTCTCCGGCTGATAATTTATATCTCTCCTATCCGGGGTACAAATTGAAACACTCCTTTATGCCCCGGGCTGGAGTTTGCGTATACGACAGAGAGGACATCTGTTTTCGACGCCTCGGCAGTCTTGAAGGTATGGACCTCTCCATCCTATGGCTGCGCGTAGACACCGACGAACATTCCTGCGTCTACGGGTGCCTCTATAGGTCCCATAGCGGTAATGCCGACACAGACCAACTCATAGACCACGTCCAAATGGCTGCAGACTCCGTGCTACAACAGGTCCCATCAGCAGAGATCGTGATACTCGGTGATTTTAACGCCCACCACGCTGAATGGCTTGGTTCTCATTTAACCGATCATGCGGGTAGATCTGTCTATGACTTTGCTTTGGCATATGGTCTAACACAACTGGTTACTTCGCCGCGGATCCTAGATGTGACCTTCCCTGTTGATATAATTAATAGAATCAGGCGTTACTTTGCGGAAATCCATTATATAAAAGCTTTTACAAAAATTTACTTCGCAAATATCCGCGTTATAAAATAAAATGATGTATCTTACCTAGTATGAAGAAGCACCTCCCGCCCTCCCTCAATTGCGTGCACTAACCCCGTCACCACTAATCCCAGCACCGCTACTCCCAACACCACTACACTAGGCAAGACACACCACTGACGATAATACGACACGTGTTTCGCCTCTACACGAGGCATCCTCAGGTGATATAGACTCTACGGTGGCTAACCGCTAAGTGAGCGGCGAGCCAAAACAACTGCCTTTTATACAAACGGATGACGCAACCGCTCTCTACCTAAGAAGAGAGCGACTGCGTTATGCGATAAAACATGCGACCAATCACCGCTGGACTTACGCAGCCGTTTGTAAAATTAAAAACAAACCGCCGCGCAACGCCCACATTATTAGAGAGCAGGCTTGAAGATATTTAAGAGAGGTGAGTTAGTAACATTTGTTTGTTCATTCAGCAATGCAACGGTATTATTATTACTTTTTAATATTTCTAACTGTTCCAGCACACACAGCCGCAGCCCTTTATTACACGTATGTAAGACTTTAAAGGAGTGGTCGTTGGCTAGGTTGTGTCCAGTGTCCAAAAGATGTTTGGCAAAATGGGATTTATCGGGATTGCAATTCCTGTACGCGGCTAAATGCTCTTTATAACGTGTCTCGAAATTGCGACCAGTCTGACCCACGTAAACGGCGTGGCATTCGTCACAAACAAGTTTGTAAACACCTGACTTTTGACGAATATCCAACTTATCTTTACTATTACAGATATTTCTAAGAGAATTGTTTGTTTTAAACGCCACATAAACGCCGTTTTGTCGAAGAGTATTAGCTACTTTTTCAGATATGGGGCCTAAGTAGGTCAAACTGCTCACATATCGATGAACACTTTGAGGTTGAACCGCGTACAGAGAGTTGCGAATAACATGCTTTTGTTTCTTTTTAATTAAATTGTTAATGAGATTTTTTGAAAAACCGTTAGAGACCGCTATTTGATAAATTATATTAAGTTCTTTTAAATAATTTTCTTTACTTAATGGGACAGTGAACAACCGGTTAATGTAACAATAAAAAGCGGCTACTTTATGTTGCCATGGATGACATGATGACGCGGGGATGACCGTGTCGGTGTGAGTTGGCTTTCGATAAATTTGGAAAACATGTGACGATTCTTTTCTTGTTATTGTTAAGTCAAGAAAATTAAGGGAACAATCTTGTTCCAATTCAAGTTTAAATTTAATTTTGTCATGGACTCTATTTATTTTATTGAGGAAAACATCCAGTTGTCTCCTTGTGCCAGTCCAGCAAATAATTATGTCGTCTACATATCGATAGTAATATAAGATATTTTGATTGACAACTATATGTTGTTTTTCGAAATTATCCATGAAAATGTCCGCCATAAGGGGACTTAGAGGGGACCCCATAGCTAACCCTTCTTTTTGTAGATAGAAACGGTTATTAAACCGGAAATAGTTTTGTTTCATACAGAGAGAGGTTAAGTTAAGAAGATCATTTGTTTCCCCGGGATGTAGACGACGTTTTTCAAAGAGATCTGCGAGTATACGCAAACAATCAGGGGATGGGACATTTGTGAAAAGACTATCAACGTCTAAAGATAACAATATGGATTTAGGAGGAATATGAATATCTTTAATTTTGGAAATGAGATCTAAGCCATTTTTTAGGCTGTAAGTGGGGTTGAATCCAGATTTCTCTCGAAGGAGGGAGTTTAATTTTTTAGCAAGGAAATAAGCTGGTGCACCAATATATGAGACAACTGGACGAATAGGAACATGTTCTTTATGTATTTTTGGTAACCCATATAAAATGGGTGCTTGAGGATTCATTGGAACAAGATTGCTCCGCGACAAGTTGTGATCGGGAAAAACATATGATGACTGTTGTATACATAACTTAATATCCGAAGTAAACTTTTTGGTTGGGTCAGACTCCAATAGCTCAAAGTCATCACCTTGGATAACATCGTTAACTTTCTGGCTGTACCCACTACTCTCCATAATAACAACAGTATTGCCTTTATCGGCTTTAGTAACAATAAGGTCGTTTTCCCTTATTCTCTGCTTTAGGGACTTAAAAACAGGGAACTCAGGATTGAAATGGGAAAACGCGGGCACAGCCCGAATTTCGTTAGCTACCAAACTTTTAACGATGTTATCTTTCCTCCCGATCACAACAGCCACCTCCGCGTCAACAGCCATAGTCTCTAACGATTTTTGGGAGACCGAAGGTGTTAAATTATACTTTAGGCCTTTATTTAAAAGAGTCAACTCATCTGTTGGAAACTGGACATCGGAAAGATTTTTAACTCGGGGATAAAATTGGTGATATTCTGTATGTATGTCGTTATTACGATTACGGGATGAAGAGGATACAAGTCGTTGTAATTTACGGGACTGAATTTGATATTTCTCATAAACAGCCATTGAAGCAAGTTCTCTGGCTTTTCCATCCAAAATATCAAATTCAATATTATGTAATTTATATGAAAGTTCAGAGTATAATACTTTAAGGTGGATTTTTAAATTATCTCTATTGGAAAACCAACGACGACACTCCTCATTAAGCCAAATGTTCTGAGCTTTAGAAATAGCAATACTGGCCGCTCGACTATTTGTGCTGGAACGTATTTGAATATAATTGGGAATAA
This sequence comes from Parnassius mnemosyne, assembly GCA_963668995.1. Lineage (NCBI taxonomy): Eukaryota > Metazoa > Arthropoda > Insecta > Lepidoptera > Papilionidae > Parnassius > Parnassius mnemosyne. Next base: position 63,680,552 of record CAVLGL010000093.1, read on the forward strand.
CATGAAGTTGTTTGCACTGCTGATTGAACCAAACATTTTGGGCAGCAATACGATGGAGTTTTGTTAATTTGACATAGAGTCTTGCCTGGTCGGCCGTGCTAGCCTTTTTAATATAATTAATAGAATCAGGCGTTACTTTGCGGAAATCCATTATATAAAAGCTTTTACAAAAATTTACTTCGCAAATATCCGCGTTATAAAATAAAATGATGTGTCTTACCTAGTATGAAGAAGCACCTCCCGCCCTCCCTCAATTGCGTGCACTAACCCCGTCACCACTAATCCCAGCACCGCTACTCCCAACACCACTACACTAGGCAAGACACACCACTGACGATAATACGACACGTGTTTCGCCTCTACACGAGGCATCCTCAGGTGATATAGACTCTACGGTGGCTAACCGCTAAGTGAGCGGCGAGCCAAAACAACTGCCTTTTATACAAACGGATGACGCAACCGCTCTCTACCTAAGAAGCGAGCGACTGCGTCATGCGATAAAACATGCGACCAATCACCGCTGGACTTACGCAGCCGTTTGTAAAATTAAAAACAAACCGCCGCGCAACGCCCACATTATTAGAGAGCAGGCTTGAAGATATTTAAGAGAGGTGAGTTAGTAACATTTGTTTGTTCATTCAGCAATGCAACGGTATTATTATTACTTTTTAATATTTCTAACTGTTCCAGCACACACAGCCGCAGCCCTTTATTACACGTATGTAAGACTTTAAAGGAGTGGTCGTTGGCTAGGTTGTGTCCAGTGTCCAAAAGATGTTTGGCAAAATGGGATTTATCGGGATTGCAATTCCTGTACGCGGCTAAATGCTCTTTATAACGTGTCTCGAAATTGCGACCAGTCTGACCCACGTAAACGGCGTGGCATTCGTCACAAACAAGTTTGTAAACACCTGACTTTTGACGAATATCCAACTTATCTTTACTATTACAGATATTTCTAAGAGAATTGTTTGTTTTAAACGCCACATAAACGCCGTTTTGTCGAAGAGTATTAGCTACTTTTTCAGATATGGGGCCTAAGTAGGTCAAACTGCTCACATATCGATGAACACTTTGAGGTTGAACCGCGTACAGAGAGTTGCGAATAACATGCTTTTGTTTCTTTTTAATTAAATTGTTAATGAGATTTTTTGAAAAACCGTTAGAGACCGCTATTTGATAAATTATATTAAGTTCTTTTAAATAATTTTCTTTACTTAATGGGACAGTGAACAACCGGTTAATGTAACAATAAAAAGCGGCTACTTTATGTTGCCATGGATGACATGATGACGCGGGGATGACCGTGTCGGTGTGAGTTGGCTTTCGATAAATTTGGAAAACATGTGACGATTCTTTTCTTGTTATTGTTAAGTCAAGAAAATTAAGGGAACAATCTTGTTCCAATTCAAGTTTAAATTTAATTTTGTCATGGACTCTATTTATTTTATTGAGGAAAACATCCAGTTGTCTCCTTGTGCCAGTCCAGCAAATAATTATGTCGTCTACATATCGATAGTAATATAAGATATTTTGATTGACAACTATATGTTGTTTTTCGAAATTATCCATGAAAATGTCCGCCATAAGGGGACTTAGAGGGGACCCCATAGCTAACCCTTCTTTTTGTAGATAGAAACGGTTATTAAACCGGAAATAGTTTTGTTTCATACAGAGAGAGGTTAAGTTAAGAAGATCATTTGTTTCCCCGGGATGTAGACGACGTTTTTCAAAGAGATCTGCGAGTATACGCAAACAATCAGGGGATGGGACATTTGTGAAAAGACTATCAACGTCTAAAGATAACAATATGGATTTAGGAGGAATATGAATATCTTTAATTTTGGAAATGAGATCTAAGCCATTTTTTAGGCTGTAAGTGGGGTTGAATCCAGATTTCTCTCGAAGGAGGGAGTTTAATTTTTTAGCAAGGAAATAAGCTGGTGCACCAATATATGAGACAACTGGACGAATAGGAACATGTTCTTTATGTATTTTTGGTAACCCATATAAAATGGGTGCTTGAGGATTCATTGGAACAAGATTGCTCCGCGACAAGTTGTGATCGGGAAAAACATATGATGACTGTTGTATACATAACTTAATATCCGAAGTAAACTTTTTGGTTGGGTCAGACTCCAATAGCTCAAAGTCATCACCTTGGATAACATCGTTAACTTTCTGGCTGTACCCACTACTCTCCATAATAACAACAGTATTGCCTTTATCGGCTTTAGTAACAATAAGGTCGTTTTCCCTTATTCTCTGCTTTAGGGACTTAAAAACAGGGAACTCAGGATTGAAATGGGAAGACGCGGGCACAGCCCGAATTTCGTTAGCTACCAAACTTTTAACGATGTTATCTTTCCTCCCGATCACAACAGCCACCTCCGCGTCAACAGCCATAGTCTCTAACGATTTTTGGGAGACCGAAGGTGTTAAATTATACTTTAGGCCTTTATTTAAAAGAGTCAACTCATCTGTTGGAAACTGGACATCGGAAAGATTTTTAACTCGGGGATAAAATTGGTGATATTCTGTATGTATGTCGTTATTACGATTACGGGATGAAGAGGATACAAGTCGTTGTAATTTACGGGACTGAATTTGATATTTCTCATAAACAGCCATTGAAGCAAGTTCTCTGGCTTTTCCATCCAAAATATCAAATTCAATATTATGTAATTTATATGAAAGTTCAGAGTATAATACTTTAAGGTGGATTTTAAAATTATCTCTATTGGAAAACCAACGACGACACTCCTCATTAAGCCAAATGTTCTGAGCTTTAGAAATAGCAATACTGGCCGCTCGACTATTTGTGCTGGAACGTATTTGAATATAATTGGGAATAACATGAAGTTGTTTGCACTGCTGATTGAACCAAACATTTTGGGCAGCAATACGATAGAGTTTTGTTAATTTGACATAGAGTCTTGCCTGGTCGGCCGTGCTAGCCTTTTTAATATAATTAATAGAATCAGGCGTTACTTTGCGGAAATCCATTATATAAAAGCTTTTACAAAAATTTACTTCGCAAATATCCGCGTTATAAAATAAAATGATGTGTCTTACCTAGTATGAAGAAGCACCTCCCGCCCTCCCTCAATTGCGTGCACTAACCCCGTCACCACTAATCCCAGCACCGCTACTCCCAACACTACTACACTAGGCAAGACACACCACTGACGATAATACGACACGTGTTTCGCCTCTACACGAGGCATCCTCAGGTGATATAGACTCTACGGTGGCTAACCGCTAAGTGAGCGGCGAGCCAAAACAACTGCCTTTTATACAAACGGATGACGCAACCGCTCTCTACCTAAGAAGAGAGCGACTGCGTCATGCGATAAAACATGCGACCAATCACCGCTGGACTTACGCAGCCGTTTGTAAAATTAAAAACAAACCGCCGCGCAACGCCCACATTATTAGAGAGCAGGCTTGAAGATATTTAAGAGAGGTGAGTTAGTAACATTTGTTTGTTCATTCAGCAATGCAACGGTATTATTATTACTTTTTAATATTTCTAACTGTTCCAGCACACACAGCCGCAGCCCTTTATTACACGTATGTAAGACTTTAAAGGAGTGGTCGTTGGCTAGGTTGTGTCCAGTGTCCAAAAGATGTTTGGCAAAATGGGATTTATCGGGATTGCAATTCCTGTACGCGGCTAAATGCTCTTTATAACGTGTCTCGAAATTGCGACCAGTCTGACCCACGTAAACGGCGTGGCATTCGTCACAAACAAGTTTGTAAACACCTGACTTTTGACGAATATCCAACTTATCTTTACTATTACAGATATTTCTAAGAGAATTGTTTGTTTTAAACGCCACATAAACGCCGTTTTGTCGAAGAGTATTAGCTACTTTTTCAGATATGGGGCCTAAGTAGGTCAAACTGCTCACATATCGATGAACACTTTGAGGTTGAACCGCGTACAGAGAGTTGCGAATAACATGCTTTTGTTTCTTTTTAATTAAATTGTTAATGAGATTTTTTGAAAAACCGTTAGAGACCGCTATTTGATAAATTATATTAAGTTCTTTTAAATAATTTTCTTTACTTAATGGGACAGTGAACAACCGGTTAATGTAACAATAAAAAGCGGCTACTTTATGTTGCCATGGATGACATGATGACGCGGGGATGACCGTGTCGGTGTGAGTTGGCTTTCGATAAATTTGGAAAACATGTGACGATTCTTTTCTTGTTATTGTTAAGTCAAGAAAATTAAGGGAACAATCTTGTTCCAATTCAAGTTTAAATTTAATTTTGTCATGGACTCTATTTATTTTATTGAGGAAAACATCCAGTTGTCTCCTTGTGCCAGTCCAGCAAATAATTATGTCGTCTACATATCGATAGTAATATAAGATATTTTGATTGACAACTATATGTTGTTTTTCGAAATTATCCATGAAAATGTCCGCCATAAGGGGACTTAGAGGGGACCCCATAGCTAACCCTTCTTTTTGTAGATAGAAACGGTTATTAAACCGGAAATAGTTTTGTTTCATACAGAGAGAGGTTAAGTTAAGAAGATCATTTGTTTCCCCGGGATGTAGACGACGTTTTTCAAAGAGATCTGCGAGTATACGCAAACAATCAGGGGATGGGACATTTGTGAAAAGACTATCAACGTCTAAAGATAACAATATGGATTTAGGAGGAATATGAATATCTTTAATTTTGGAAATGAGATCTAAGCCATTTTTTAGGCTGTAAGTGGGGTTGAATCCAGATTTCTCTCGAAGGAGGGAGTTTAATTTTTTAGCAAGGAAATAAGCTGGTGCACCAATATATGAGACAACTGGACGAATAGGAACATGTTCTTTATGTATTTTTGGTAACCCATATAAAATGGGTGCTTGAGGATTCATTGGAACAAGATTGCTCCGCGACAAGTTGTGATCGGGAAAAACATATGATGACTGTTGTATACATAACTTAATATCCGAAGTAAACTTTTTGGTTGGGTCAGACTCCAATAGCTCAAAGTCATCACCTTGGATAACATCGTTAACTTTCTGGCTGTACCCACTACTCTCCATAATAACAACAGTATTGCCTTTATCGGCTTTAGTAACAATAAGGTCGTTTTCCCTTATTCTCTGCTTTAGGGACTTAAAAACAGGGAACTCAGGATTGAAATGGGAAGACGCGGGCACAGCCCGAATTTCGTTAGCTACCAAACTTTTAACGATGTTATCTTTCCTCCCGATCACAACAGCCACCTCCGCGTCAACAGCCATAGTCTCTAACGATTTTTGGGAGACCGAAGGTGTTAAATTATACTTTAGGCCTTTATTTAAAAGAGTCAACTCATCTGTTGGAAACTGGACATCGGAAAGATTTTTAACTCGGGGATAAAATTGGTGATATTCTGTATGTATGTCGTTATTACGATTACGGGATGAAGAGGATACAAGTCGTTGTAATTTACGGGACTGAATTTGATATTTCTCATAAACAGCCATTGAAGCAAGTTCTCTGGCTTTTCCATCCAAAATATCAAATTCAATATTATGTAATTTATATGAAAGTTCAGAGTATAATACTTTAAGGTGGATTTTTAAATTATCTCTATTGGAAAACCAACGACGACACTCCTCATTAAGCCAAATGTTCTGAGCTTTAGAAATAGCAATACTGGCCGCTCGACTATTTGTGCTGGAACGTATTTGAATATAATTGGGAATAACATGAAGTTGTTTGCACTGCTGATTGAACCAAACATTTTGGGCAGCAATACGATGGAGTTTTGTTAATTTGACATAGAGTCTTGCCTGGTCGGCCGTGCTAGCCTTTTTAATATAATTAATAGAATCAGGCGTTACTTTGCGGAAATCCATTATATAAAAGCTTTTACAAAAATTTACTTCGCAAATATCCGCGTTATAAAATAAAATGATGTGTCTTACCTAGTATGAAGAAGCACCTCCCGCCCTCCCTCAATTGCGTGCACTAACCCCGTCACCACTAATCCCAGCACCGCTACTCCCAACACCACTACACTAGGCAAGACACACCACTGACGATAATACGACACGTGTTTCGCCTCTACACGAGGCATCCTCAGGTGATATAGACTCTACGGTGGCTAACCGCTAAGTGAGCGGCGAGCCAAAACAACTGCCTTTTATACAAACGGATGACGCAACCGCTCTCTACCTAAGAAGCGAGCGACTGCGTCATGCGATAAAACATGCGACCAATCACCGCTGGACTTACGCAGCCGTTTGTAAAATTAAAAACAAACCGCCGCGCAACGCCCACATTATTAGAGAGCAGGCTTGAAGATATTTAAGAGAGGTGAGTTAGTAACATTTGTTTGTTCATTCAGCAATGCAACGGTATTATTATTACTTTTTAATATTTCTAACTGTTCCAGCACACACAGCCGCAGCCCTTTATTACACGTATGTAAGACTTTAAAGGAGTGGTCGTTGGCTAGGTTGTGTCCAGTGTCCAAAAGATGTTTGGCAAAATGGGATTTATCGGGATTGCAATTCCTGTACGCGGCTAAATGCTCTTTATAACGTGTCTCGAAATTGCGACCAGTCTGACCCACGTAAACGGCGTGGCATTCGTCACAAACAAGTTTGTAAACACCTGACTTTTGACGAATATCCAACTTATCTTTACTATTACAGATATTTCTAAGAGAATTGTTTGTTTTAAACGCCACATAAACGCCGTTTTGTCGAAGAGTATTAGCTACTTTTTCAGATATGGGGCCTAAGTAGGTCAAACTGCTCACATATCGATGAACACTTTGAGGTTGAACCGCGTACAGAGAGTTGCGAATAACATGCTTTTGTTTCTTTTTAATTAAATTGTTAATGAGATTTTTTGAAAAACCGTTAGAGACCGCTATTTGATAAATTATATTAAGTTCTTTTAAATAATTTTCTTTACTTAATGGGACAGTGAACAACCGGTTAATGTAACAATAAAAAGCGGCTACTTTATGTTGCCATGGATGACATGATGACGCGGGGATGACCGTGTCGGTGTGAGTTGGCTTTCGATAAATTTGGAAAACATGTGACGATTCTTTTCTTGTTATTGTTAAGTCAAGAAAATTAAGGGAACAATCTTGTTCCAATTCAAGTTTAAATTTAATTTTGTCATGGACTCTATTTATTTTATTGAGGAAAACATCCAGTTGTCTCCTTGTGCCAGTCCAGCAAATAATTATGTCGTCTACATATCGATAGTAATATAAGATATTTTGATTGACAACTATATGTTGTTTTTCGAAATTATCCATGAAAATGTCCGCCATAAGGGGACTTAGAGGGGACCCCATAGCTAACCCTTCTTTTTGTAGATAGAAACGGTTATTAAACCGGAAATAGTTTTGTTTCATACAGAGAGAGGTTAAGTTAAGAAGATCATTTGTTTCCCCGGGATGTAGACGACGTTTTTCAAAGAGATCTGCGAGTATACGCAAACAATCAGGGGATGGGACATTTGTGAAAAGACTATCAACGTCTAAAGATAACAATATGGATTTAGGAGGAATATGAATATCTTTAATTTTGGAAATGAGATCTAAGCCATTTTTTAGGCTGTAAGTGGGGTTGAATCCAGATTTCTCTCGAAGGAGGGAGTTTAATTTTTTAGCAAGGAAATAAGCTGGTGCACCAATATATGAGACAACTGGACGAATAGGAACATGTTCTTTATGTATTTTTGGTAACCCATATAAAATGGGTGCTTGAGGATTCATTGGAACAAGATTGCTCCGCGACAAGTTGTGATCGGGAAAAACATATGATGACTGTTGTATACATAACTTAATATCCGAAGTAAACTTTTTGGTTGGGTCAGACTCCAATAGCTCAAAGTCATCACCTTGGATAACATCGTTAACTTTCTGGCTGTACCCACTACTCTCCATAATAACAACAGTATTGCCTTTATCGGCTTTAGTAACAATAAGGTCGTTTTCCCTTATTCTCTGCTTTAGGGACTTAAAAACAGGGAACTCAGGATTGAAATGGGAAGACGCGGGCACAGCCCGAATTTCGTTAGCTACCAAACTTTTAACGATGTTATCTTTCCTCCCGATCACAACAGCCACCTCCGCGTCAACAGCCATAGTCTCTAACGATTTTTGGGAGACCGAAGGTGTTAAATTATACTTTAGGCCTTTATTTAAAAGAGTCAACTCATCTGTTGGAAACTGGACATCGGAAAGATTTTTAACTCGGGGATAAAATTGGTGATATTCTGTATGTATGTCGTTATTACGATTACGGGATGAAGAGGATACAAGTCGTTGTAATTTACGGGACTGAATTTGATATTTCTCATAAACAGCCATTGAAGCAAGTTCTCTGGCTTTTCCATCCAAAATATCAAATTCAATATTATGTAATTTATATGAAAGTTCAGAGTATAATACTTTAAGGTGGATTTTTAAATTATCTCTATTGGAAAACCAACGACGACACTCCTCATTAAGCCAAATGTTCTGAGCTTTAGAAATAGCAATACTGGCCGCTCGACTATTTGTGCTGGAACGTATTTGAATATAATTGGGAATAACATGAAGTTGTTTGCACTGCTGATTGAACCAAACATTTTGGGCAGCAATACGATGGAGTTTTGTTAATTTGACATAGAGTCTTGCCTGGTCGGCCGTGCTAGCCTTTTTAATATAATTAATAGAATCAGGCGTTACTTTGCGGAAATCCATTATATAAAAGCTTTTACAAAAATTTACTTCGCAAATATCCGCGTTATAAAATAAAATGATGTGTCTTACCTAGTATGAAGAAGCACCTCCCGCCCTCCCTCAATTGCGTGCACTAACCCCGTCACCACTAATCCCAGCACCGCTACTCCCAACACCACTACACTAGGCAAGACACACCACTGACGATAATACGACACGTGTTTCGCCTCTACACGAGGCATCCTCAGGTGATATAGACTCTACGGTGGCTAACCGCTAAGTGAGCGGCGAGCCAAAACAACTGCCTTTTATACAAACGGATGACGCAACCGCTCTCTACCTAAGAAGCGAGCGACTGCGTCATGCGATAAAACATGCGACCAATCACCGCTGGACTTACGCAGCCGTTTGTAAAATTAAAAACAAACCGCCGCGCAACGCCCACATTATTAGAGAGCAGGCTTGAAGATATTTAAGAGAGGTGAGTTAGTAACATTTGTTTGTTCATTCAGCAATGCAACGGTATTATTATTACTTTTTAATATTTCTAACTGTTCCAGCACACACAGCCGCAGCCCTTTATTACACGTATGTAAGACTTTAAAGGAGTGGTCGTTGGCTAGGTTGTGTCCAGTGTCCAAAAGATGTTTGGCAAAATGGGATTTATCGGGATTGCAATTCCTGTACGCGGCTAAATGCTCTTTATAACGTGTCTCGAAATTGCGACCAGTCTGACCCACGTAAACGGCGTGGCATTCGTCACAAACAAGTTTGTAAACACCTGACTTTTGACGAATATCCAACTTATCTTTACTATTACAGATATTTCTAAGAGAATTGTTTGTTTTAAACGCCACATAAACGCCGTTTTGTCGAAGAGTATTAGCTACTTTTTCAGATATGGGGCCTAAGTAGGTCAAACTGCTCACATATCGATGAACACTTTGAGGTTGAACCGCGTACAGAGAGTTGCGAATAACATGCTTTTGTTTCTTTTTAATTAAATTGTTAATGAGATTTTTTGAAAAACCGTTAGAGACCGCTATTTGATAAATTATATTAAGTTCTTTTAAATAATTTTCTTTACTTAATGGGACAGTGAACAACCGGTTAATGTAACAATAAAAAGCGGCTACTTTATGTTGCCATGGATGACATGATGACGCGGGGATGACCGTGTCGGTGTGAGTTGGCTTTCGATAAATTTGGAAAACATGTGACGATTCTTTTCTTGTTATTGTTAAGTCAAGAAAATTAAGGGAACAATCTTGTTCCAATTCAAGTTTAAATTTAATTTTGTCATGGACTCTATTTATTTTATTGAGGAAAACATCCAGTTGTCTCCTTGTGCCAGTCCAGCAAATAATTATGTCGTCTACATATCGATAGTAATATAAGATATTTTGATTGACAACTATATGTTGTTTTTCGAAATTATCCATGAAAATGTCCGCCATAAGGGGACTTAGAGGGGACCCCATAGCTAACCCTTCTTTTTGTAGATAGAAACGGTTATTAAACCGGAAATAGTTTTGTTTCATACAGAGAGAGGTTAAGTTAAGAAGATCATTTGTTTCCCCGGGATGTAGACGACGTTTTTCAAAGAGATCTGCGAGTATACGCAAACAATCAGGGGATGGGACATTTGTGAAAAGACTATCAACGTCTAAAGATAACAATATGGATTTAGGAGGAATATGAATATCTTTAATTTTGGAAATGAGATCTAAGCCATTTTTTAGGCTGTAAGTGGGGTTGAATCCAGATTTCTCTCGAAGGAGGGAGTTTAATTTTTTAGCAAGGAAATAAGCTGGTGCACCAATATATGAGACAACTGGACGAATAGGAACATGTTCTTTATGTATTTTTGGTAACCCATATAAAATGGGTGCTTGAGGATTCATTGGAACAAGATTGCTCCGCGACAAGTTGTGATCGGGAAAAACATATGATGACTGTTGTATACATAACTTAATATCCGAAGTAAACTTTTTGGTTGGGTCAGACTCCAATAGCTCAAAGTCATCACCTTGGATAACATCGTTAACTTTCTGGCTGTACCCACTACTCTCCATAATAACAACAGTATTGCCTTTATCGGCTTTAGTAACAATAAGGTCGTTTTCCCTTATTCTCTGCTTTAGGGACTTAAAAACAGGGAACTCAGGATTGAAATGGGAAGACGCGGGCACAGCCCGAATTTCGTTAGCTACCAAACTTTTAACGATGTTATCTTTCCTCCCGATCACAACAGCCACCTCCGCGTCAACAGCCATAGTCTCTAACGATTTTTGGGAGACCGAAGGTGTTAAATTATACTTTAGGCCTTTATTTAAAAGAGTCAACTCATCTGTTGGAAACTGGACATCGGAAAGATTTTTAACTCGGGGATAAAATTGGTGATATTCTGTATGTATGTCGTTATTACGATTACGGGATGAAGAGGATACAAGTCGTTGTAATTTACGGGACTGAATTTGATATTTCTCATAAACAGCCATTGAAGCAAGTTCTCTGGCTTTTCCATCCAAAATATCAAATTCAATATTATGTAATTTATATGAAAGTTCAGAGTATAATACTTTAAGGTGGATTTTTAAATTATCTCTATTGGAAAACCAACGACGACACTCCTCATTAAGCCAAATGTTCTGAGCTTTAGAAATAGCAATACTGGCCGCTCGACTATTTGTGCTGGAACGTATTTGAATATAATTGGGAATAACATGAAGTTGTTTGCACTGCTGATTGAACCAAACATTTTGGGCAGCAATACGATGGAGTTTTGTTAATTTGACATAGAGTCTTGCCTGGTCGGCCGTGCTAGCCTTTTTAATATAATTAATAGAATCAGGCGTTACTTTGCGGAAATCCATTATATAAAAGCTTTTACAAAAATTTACTTCGCAAATATCCGCGTTATAAAATAAAATGATGTGTCTTACCTAGTATGAAGAAGCACCTCCCGCCCTCCCTCAATTGCGTGCACTAACCCCGTCACCACTAATCCCAGCACCGCTACTCCCAACACCACTACACTAGGCAAGACACACCACTGACGATAATACGACACGTGTTTCGCCTCTACACGAGGCATCCTCAGGTGATATAGACTCTACGGTGGCTAACCGCTAAGTGAGCGGCGAGCCAAAACAACTGCCTTTTATACAAACGGATGACGCAACCGCTCTCTACCTAAGAAGCGAGCGACTGCGTCATGCGATAAAACATGCGACCAATCACCGCTGGACTTACGCAGCCGTTTGTAAAATTAAAAACAAACCGCCGCGCAACGCCCACATTATTAGAGAGCAGGCTTGAAGATATTTAAGAGAGGTGAGTTAGTAACATTTGTTTGTTCATTCAGCAATGCAACGGTATTATTATTACTTTTTAATATTTCTAACTGTTCCAGCACACACAGCCGCAGCCCTTTATTACACGTATGTAAGACTTTAAAGGAGTGGTCGTTGGCTAGGTTGTGTCCAGTGTCCAAAAGATGTTTGGCAAAATGGGATTTATCGGGATTGCAATTCCTGTACGCGGCTAAATGCTCTTTATAACGTGTCTCGAAATTGCGACCAGTCTGACCCATGTAAACGGCGTGGCATTCGTCACAAACAAGTTTGTAAACACCTGACTTTTGACGAATATCCAACTTATCTTTACTATTACAGATATTTCTAAGAGAATTGTTTGTTTTAAACGCCACATAAACGCCGTTTTGTCGAAGAGTATTAGCTACTTTTTCAGATATGGGGCCTAAGTAGGTCAAACTGCTCACATATCGATGAACACTTTGAGGTTGAACCGCGTACAGAGAGTTGCGAATAACATGCTTTTGTTTCTTTTTAATTAAATTGTTAATGAGATTTTTTGAAAAACCGTTAGAGACCGCTATTTGATAAATTATATTAAGTTCTTTTAAATAATTTTCTTTACTTAATGGGACAGTGAACAACCGGTTAATGTAACAATAAAAAGCGGCTACTTTATGTTGCCATGGATGACATGATGACGCGGGGATGACCGTGTCGGTGTGAGTTGGCTTTCGATAAATTTGGAAAACATGTGACGATTCTTTTCTTGTTATTGTTAAGTCAAGAAAATTAAGGGAACAATCTTGTTCCAATTCAAGTTTAAATTTAATTTTGTCATGGACTCTATTTATTTTATTGAGGAAAACATCCAGTTGTCTCCTTGTGCCAGTCCAGCAAATAATTATGTCGTCTACATATCGATAGTAATATAAGATATTTTGATTGACAACTATATGTTGTTTTTCGAAATTATCCATGAAAATGTCCGCCATAAGGGGACTTAGAGGGGACCCCATAGCTAACCCTTCTTTTTGTAGATAGAAACGGTTATTAAACCGGAAATAGTTTTGTTTCATACAGAGAGAGGTTAAGTTAAGAAGATCATTTGTTTCCCCGGGATGTAGACGACGTTTTTCAAAGAGATCTGCGAGTATACGCAAACAATCAGGGGATGGGACATTTGTGAAAAGACTATCAACGTCTAAAGATAACAATATGGATTTAGGAGGAATATGAATATCTTTAATTTTGGAAATGAGATCTAAGCCATTTTTTAGGCTGTAAGTGGGGTTGAATCCAGATTTCTCTCGAAGGAGGGAGTTTAATTTTTTAGCAAGGAAATAAGCTGGTGCACCAATATATGAGACAACTGGACGAATAGGAACATGTTCTTTATGTATTTTTGGTAACCCATATAAAATGGGTGCTTGAGGATTCATTGGAACAAGATTGCTCCGCTACAAGTTGTGATCGGGAAAAACATATGATGACTGTTGTATACATAACTTAATATCCGAAGTAAACTTTTTGGTTGGGTCAGACTCCAATAGCTCAAAGTCATCACCTTGGATAACATCGTTAACTTTCTGGCTGTACCCACTACTCTCCATAATAACAACAGTATTGCCTTTATCGGCTTTAGTAACAATAAGGTCGTTTTCCCTTATTCTCTGCTTTAGGGACTTAAAAACAGGGAACTCAGGATTGAAATGGGAAGACGCGGGCACAGCCCGAATTTCGTTAGCTACCAAACTTTTAACGATGTTATCTTTCCTCCCGATCACAACAGCCACCTCCGCGTCAACAGCCATAGTCTCTAACGATTTTTGGGAGACCGAAGGTGTTAAATTATACTTTAGGCCTTTATTTAAAAGAGTCAACTCATCTGTTGGAAACTGGACATCGGAAAGATTTTTAACTCGGGGATAAAATTGGTGATATTCTGTATGTATGTCGTTATTACGATTACGGGATGAAGAGGATACAAGTCGTTGTAATTTACGGGACTGAATTTGATATTTCTCATAAACAGCCATTGAAGCAAGTTCTCTGGCTTTTCCATCCAAAATATCAAATTCAATATTATGTAATTTATATGAAAGTTCAGAGTATAATACTTTAAGGTGGATTTTAAAATTATCTCTATTGGAAAACCAACGACGACACTCCTCATTAAGCCAAATGTTCTGAGCTTTAGAAATAGCAATACTGGCCGCTCGACTATTTGTGCTGGAACGTATTTGAATATAATTGGGAATAACATGAAGTTGTTTGCACTGCTGATTGAACCAAACATTTTGGGCAGCAATACGATGGAGTTTTGTTAATTTGACATAGAGTCTTGCCTGGTCGGCCGTGCTAGCCTTTTTAATATAATTAATAGAATCAGGCGTTACTTTGCGGAAATCCATTATATAAAAGCTTTTACAAAAATTTACTTCGCAAATATCCGCGTTATAAAATAAAATGATGTGTCTTACCTAGTATGAAGAAGCACCTCCCGCCCTCCCTCAATTGCGTGCACTAACCCCGTCACCACTAATCCCAGCACCGCTACTCCCAACACCACTACACTAGGCAAGACACACCACTGACGATAATACGACACGTGTTTCGCCTCTACACGAGGCATCCTCAGGTGATATAGACTCTACGGTGGCTAACCGCTAAGTGAGCGGCGAGCCAAAACAACTGCCTTTTATACAAACGGATGACGCAACCGCTCTCTACCTAAGAAGAGAGCGACTGCGTCATGCGATAAAACATGCGACCAATCACCGCTGGACTTACGCAGCCGTTTGTAAAATTAAAAACAAACCGCCGCGCAACGCCCACATTATTAGAGAGCAGGCTTGAAGATATTTAAGAGAGGTGAGTTAGTAACATTTGTTTGTTCATTCAGCAATGCAACGGTATTATTATTACTTTTTAATATTTCTAACTGTTCCAGCACACACAGCCGCAGCCCTTTATTACACGTATGTAAGACTTTAAAGGAGTGGTCGTTGGCTAGGTTGTGTCCAGTGTCCAAAAGATGTTTGGCAAAATGGGATTTATCGGGATTGCAATTCCTGTACGCGGCTAAATGCTCTTTATAACGTGTCTCGAAATTGCGACCAGTCTGACCCACGTAAACGGCGTGGCATTCGTCACAAACAAGTTTGTAAACACCTGACTTTTGACGAATATCCAACTTATCTTTACTATTACAGATATTTCTAAGAGAATTGTTTGTTTTAAACGCCACATAAACGCCGTTTTGTCGAAGAGTATTAGCTACTTTTTCAGATATGGGGCCTAAGTAGGTCAAACTGCTCACATATCGATGAACACTTTGAGGTTGAACCGCGTACAGAGAGTTGCGAATAACATGCTTTTGTTTCTTTTTAATTAAATTGTTAATGAGATTTTTTGAAAAACCGTTAGAGACCGCTATTTGATAAATTATATTAAGTTCTTTTAAATAATTTTCTTTACTTAATGGGACAGTGAACAACCGGTTAATGTAACAATAAAAAGCGGCTACTTTATGTTGCCATGGATGACATGATGACGCGGGGATGACCGTGTCGGTGTGAGTTGGCTTTCGATAAATTTGGAAAACATGTGACGATTCTTTTCTTGTTATTGTTAAGTCAAGAAAATTAAGGGAACAATCTTGTTCCAATTCAAGTTTAAATTTAATTTTGTCATGGACTCTATTTATTTTATTGAGGAAAACATCCAGTTGTCTCCTTGTGCCAGTCCAGCAAATAATTATGTCGTCTACATATCGATAGTAATATAAGATATTTTGATTGACAACTATATGTTGTTTTTCGAAATTATCCATGAAAATGTCCGCCATAAGGGGACTTAGAGGGGACCCCATAGCTAACCCTTCTTTTTGTAGATAGAAACGGTTATTAAACCGGAAATAGTTTTGTTTCATACAGAGAGAGGTTAAGTTAAGAAGATCATTTGTTTCCCCGGGATGTAGACGACGTTTTTCAAAGAGATCTGCGAGTATACGCAAACAATCAGGGGATGGGACATTTGTGAAAAGACTATCAACGTCTAAAGATAACAATATGGATTTAGGAGGAATATGAATATCTTTAATTTTGGAAATGAGATCTAAGCCATTTTTTAGGCTGTAAGTGGGGTTGAATCCAGATTTCTCTCGAAGGAGGGAGTTTAATTTTTTAGCAAGGAAATAAGCTGGTGCACCAATATATGAGACAACTGGACGAATAGGAACATGTTCTTTATGTATTTTTGGTAACCCATATAAAATGGGTGCTTGAGGATTCATTGGAACAAGATTGCTCCGCGACAAGTTGTGATCGGGAAAAACATATGATGACTGTTGTATACATAACTTAATATCCGAAGTAAACTTTTTGGTTGGGTCAGACTCCAATAGCTCAAAGTCATCACCTTGGATAACATCGTTAACTTTCTGGCTGTACCCACTACTCTCCATAATAACAACAGTATTGCCTTTATCGGCTTTAGTAACAATAAGGTCGTTTTCCCTTATTCTCTGCTTTAGGGACTTAAAAACAGGGAACTCAGGATTGAAGCCGTCTTTTTTGCATCCTACCCTTGGGGGCGGGTTGGCTTTTCGCCGGAAGATCCCAGCGTTGTTGCCGATTGTGTTGCTGATGTGGTACTTCAGGGTATGGAACTTTTTATTCCATCCTCTGTGATGCCCATCGGTGGCAGATCCCAGACATGGTTTGGTCGCTCCTGTAAAATAGCATCACGCTATAAGCAGGAGTGCTACCGGGCCTGGGCTGACGCATCAACGTCTCGGGATGTAAACACCAGCGCACTTAAAAAGAAGTATAACTCCGCCTCCAGCCGGCCTATTCACAATCGTCTCGGAAAGCGAATTCGACTCGGATTCGATAACTTCTCGCACCGAAACCAATAAACGCTATTCACATTTAACGTTCGGATAAAGGTCACTTAGATACATCCCATAACTATTGTATCGTCATTTAGTTACATGCATTTACGAATTTTGTAGATAAATGGGCTTTTGTATTTTTTTAGAGTAACGCCTAAACAAAAACATAATGCAATATTTTGGTGTTAGCCATTGATATCGAATATAAAAAATATATAATTTAACTATATAATAAATAACAAAAAAACTGAGATATGTCTCATTTCACAAAGCAGCATATATATATATATATATATTTGTGATAGAAAACTTATAAAAACACACCTTTCACAAAAATTCAGCTTTACGATTAAGTGCAAATATTGAAGTAATTATATGAAAATACGTCTTATAGATAATTGTAATTAATTTTTGTTACCTACCTTATAATTAAAAGGGTTTGTTTATCTCTTCTAATCATCAATATTCGAAAAGTTTTCGCCAGCCTCAGAGCTCTCGTAAAGTTTCCGATGCAAACTGTCACAATTATCGAAAACAAACGTCAAAGAACGCCCCATAGAAAAAAACCCAGACCCGACAGAAACGAGACATATCTCAGTTTTTTTGTTATTTATTATATAGTTAAATTATATATTTTTTATATTCGATATCAATGGTTAACTCCAAAATATTGCATTATGTTTTTGTGCAGGCGTTACTCTAAAAAATTACAAAAGCCTATTTATCTACAAAATTCGTAAATGCATGTAACTAAATGACGATACAATAGTTATAGGATGTATCTAAGTGACCTTTATCCGAACGTTAAATGTTAATAGCGTTTATTGGTTTCGGTGCGAGAAGTTATCGAATCCGAGTCGATTTCGCTTTCCGAGACGATTGTGAATAGCCCTGCTGGTCCTTCAAAAGCGTCATGCCATCATTATATCATGCATACATCTTACTTTTTTCACAATGATTAGTTACATCTTTATTTCTGAACTCTTTCATTTCACGTTGCTATGGTATTTTGAAAATTTTATTCATTAATAAGTATAAGAGTTTGATAGCAAATTTATCAAGAATCATTTTATGCCTACACACTTTTCATGTATCGTGTACGGTTTTCTTTAAAACTGGAAAAAACTGCGCTTCGGGACACTTCCTGGGACGTGACGGGGAGGGGGGGCGAAGGACGCTCAACCAGGAGGGGGAGGGAAAGTGGATAAAACTTAACTTCGCTCTACATCATACATAATATGCCGACAGATAAAAGTACTCCATTAATTATGCCAATTTTTCCATACATTGCAGAAAGACACTTTCGTTTCATTTACATGATGATGTCCCTAATCATAATATACATAAAGTGGATTAATTTGATGTACCTGTGTAAGCTTATTCTACTTTAACAAGTAATTAGGAACACACGTCATTAAAAATATGCAAGGACATAAATATTTATTTCAGTACCATGGATATTACCGATATATTGTAATAATTAACTTTATCTATTATTATGATTAGGGAAAATTTTATAAATCTTCCGAGACTTGTTATGTACTCACATTCATCATCATCATCATCATTACAGCCTTTCATAAGTCCACTGCTTAACATAGGCCTCCCCCAAGGAACGCCACAAAGCACGGTCCTGAGCCACCTGTATCCATTAACTTCCTGCTTGTCTTACCAGGTCATCACTCCATCTCGTGGGGTGTCACCCTACACTTCGCCTACCGGTACGAGGCTGCCACTCAAGAACCTTTCTTCCCCATCGGTTGTCGGTTCTTCGAGCTATATGGCCGGCCCACTGCCACTTCACCTTACTAATCCGTACTCACATTAATACATATGAATAATGACTGTTATGAATTCGTAGTAAAGTTCTCGATACGTACATTAAAATAAAGTTATAGCAAAATGCAGAACTTCTAGCATAATATAACTTGTAACGTTGAAATTGTGTTGAAATCTGACGGCGCTGGTAGCAACGATTGCACGTTTAACTGTGGTTTAATTGTAAATACGGAGGTGCTACAGACAATAATTATTAATGCTCCCTATAGAAACCGCTCAACAGTGAACGCAAATAAAACATTTCCAGTTTAGTGATGCCCATAAGTAACACATTATTCTTTTGCACTTTCCAAATAAATATACACATAGATAAATCGGAGTTTCTCTCTGTAAGATTAAAATCACTGCCTTTTAGCTGGGGGATTATTTGCATGCCATTAAGACACGAATAACAATTTTCTGCCGACTTCCAAAAAGGAGACAGTACTCAATTCGACCGTATGTTTTTTTTATGTGTGTTACCTCATAACTCTTTACTGGTTGAATCGATTTCGATGATATTTTTTTTTATTTGAAAGCTGGTACTTTTCGTGTGGTCCTTTATGAATTTGATCAAGGTCAGACCTATAGTTTTTGAGTTATTCTAAATAACTTATATTGTATCCGGTAGTACAAAATTTTTAATTTTAAATTATTACAGTGTCGTGGCGGTCTAAGAATATCCACAATACCATATCATCCCGAGGGTGTAGGAAGAGGCGACAGAGGGAAACAAATCAAGAAATGAGCAGGAGCGTCTTCCTAATAAGAACTAAAACTAAAACAGTGCAGTTGCCAACACGCATGCCAAGCGTGGCAACTACGATAAATATCCCCGCTATGAGGCAATTTATGGAGGAGGCCTATGTTCAGCTGTGGACTTTAATATGCTGTAAGGATAATGGTAAAAAAAAAATTATTGTTTTTCTGCCTGTTTGTGTGTCCGTCAGTCTGTCTGTCCCGGCTAATATTCGCAATGGCTACATAGATTGTAATAAATCTTTTCAAAAAAAAAATTAATTACGTCTTCATAAATTTTCAAATATGTAATAATAGTATGGATCTTCTTTAAATTTATATAAGGGTGGCATTAGCGAAGCATCCATCGAAAAAAACGTAAGCGAGTTACAGAAAAAAGAGCAGTGAAAAGGGTCCCATCTATTCTAACCACGTTTCTCGAAGATTCAATCAGTGTCTGAAATTGAATTGATCCGCAGAGACCGACCTCGTATACTAAGTGCCATTAAACGAAATAAATATACGCTTTATATACATCCATTGCAGCCTATAACAATACAGTGCTGAACCTCCTCCATAGATTGTCTCACGAGGAGGATTTTGTCATAGTTGACACGCTTGGCAGTTGGGTTGGCAACCGCAGTTTTTTACTATTTTAAGTTGTTATCAGGAAGACGCTGCTGCCCATCTTCTGTTTCAGTTTCCCTCTGTCGCCTCTTACGTCACCGATATTACGATAGGAGACGCTTTATATATTTATATATAATTTATTTTCTTTTTGTAGAATTTTTACTATTGTTACGATTTTCCATCTAAATCCCAAAGAATAACAGTGTATCTGCATATAATTCTTAATTGAGGATAGAAGCGCAGGTATGTGTAGACCGTAGCGTACTGTATGAGAAATATCAAAGTCACTTAGCGGAAGATAAAGATGACTATGTTCGGAATGTCTCTATGTGATAAAATTCCTCACGAAGATATCCTCGGAAGGATAAAAGTATCTAACGTAGCTCAGCGGATCAGTAGGCTAGAATATCAATGAGCTGGCCATGTAGCACAAAACACGGACAACTAATTAAAAATAAAGCTGAGGTTAGCGAGTGAACGAGAAGTCACGGGGGAAGAAGTAATGCACCTGTAATGTTGTTGGCAGCGGAGCCATAGACCGGATCCGCCGCTGGGTTCAGTCATACGGATGGTTCCGAATGATAGTTTTCATGGCTCCATGGCCTAGGCGTATCGAAGTAGGTGGGATCCGTAGCGCAAACGGAGTTTGCGGCCGCGCGCGCCTTACGTCTTACTTGAGAAGGAAAAGAGTTGGATTGAAAAGAAAAATGCGCGTAACGCGTTTTCATGCCACCACCAATATGCGGTAAACGTGGTTGGAACACCATTATGGTATTAATCAGAGTAAGTTTGATATAACCCATTCTTGTCTACGCAAGATGGCATGTGTAGACATTTTCTCATGTAAAGAAAATCACTAGATGGAGTGACGCCCTGATGGAATAAACAGTTAATCGATGGATTTAGGTGGCCTAAGACTGCGTTTTGTTGCAATAAATGGGGAAGGTCTATGTTAAGTAATGGACTTGTGATTGACTGTCATGATAATCACGATGGTGGTGTGCCACAGTAGCACCTTGATTTCAGCTGTATTATGTCATCACTGGTCACCTTTACTATTAAATAAGGTGTTTATTAAGTTTGAAAAAGTACGCATTCAGTGTGTAAATTCGTTTGTACCTTTCCGGTCTTAAATTAAGAAATTTGAATTCATTTTTATTGCAAAAGTTATAACAGCTGTGACTGAACAATAAACTGTAGGAGTAATAATTTCCCAATTTTCTTTCTTTATCACATCTTGATGCTGTTGGTTATTTAGTATAAATCGTGTGTGTGCCACTGGGAGTGAAGTGATCACTACTAAGCTATTTCAATTTTTTTGTGTAGTTAATTGTGTAAAATAACAAAAACTAATTTAAAATCTTCCTTTTTTCAAAAAATATCGCGCTGGGATTTTCAATAAGTATTATTTATAAATACCTTGTCACACAGCAAAAAGGTACGCGTGATTCCAAAATAATACTCACACCGCTTATACCACACCTACTTCCCCCTGACGGTACCTTGTGGTCGACCCTACCTCCAGAACTCGGTAAGTTTGTTTTTGTTTATCCAGCCATTATATAATAATTATCCATAGGCCGGGCCCAAACCCTCTGGTTGCCCGTCGAGTGGGTCACTCATGGGCCCTGGTCCAGTCGACTTCTGTCGGGGCAACTGAGGGCCGTAACAAACTATATATATGGCCAAGTAAATCTATTTATTTAAAATATAAAAGATTTTTAGTATTGATGTGGTCACTATAAATTTTTGCTAGGTTAGCTAATTACGTAATAATTTAAGACAGAAGGACCCTTAAGTAGGGACTGAATAAATTAACCGACTTATTACATGGATCTCATAACCTTTTACGGTAGAAGAACTGAGTTGCGAGACTTAGCTTTTTTTTACAAGTAATGTTTTTGATGGCAATGTATTATCAGACGTAAGCTTAACCTTTGGCGCTGCTGTCTAAATATTTTACGCCTGTCATAAACGAGATGGTTATACCGCAATCTATTAGAAGCCATTAATTTTTTCTGACATATTGCTTCATACAATACCCATGTCCATGGGAATAAGCGGTGTAGAGAGGGCATGACGGCAAAAGAGAGCATCATGCAATTTGCCGTCACGGTATACGAGTCGGTTTTACTGCCAAGGCGCGCCAATATATGATTCATATAAAACAGAGGCCGTAAGAGAATAAAGATGCAAGGAGGTATGTAATTTATAGAGTGGTATACTAAAACAAGTTTTTTGTCATTAAATATTATATATTTAATGTAATACTTGTAATGATTGTGATTAAAATAATTTGAAAGCAATTCTTATGTAGATGGTTAGCGATGAATAGGTCGCTGGAAAATAAAGATTCTTTTGAAAACTTTCTACGTGGTACATACACGTAGTGATTATTTGTCACAACCCGTTATGCAACTCAATGTAGGACGTGCAAGGAGAAAAAAAAGCTAAACGAGAAATATTAACGAACATTCAGTATTTTTAAGCATCTATTTACAAAAAACTGTACTCACTTCTCATTCCTTCTTTCTTTGCATTTCTCTATTTTTTTATAAAACAAGTGACAAAAGAACTTTCTTGGCTAAACCGGTTAAGGACCAAGCTCTCACATAATACCAGTGTAAAATTGAAGCTCAATGCTGCCGTGTTTTGTATGGGAGTGTAGAGAAACGGAGACCCTTTTTACCGGGTACAAGGTGTTTCATCGTAGTCCTCAAGTTTGACAACGCATATGCATTTTAAATTATAATGGAGAATAAATGTAAATGTCTGTAGGCTACAGCATTCACTTACCATCAGTTACTCTGTGTGCTCGTTTACTACCCTTACTCTATAAAAAAAACCTGCAGCTAACTTCAAACAAAGAAGGTTACGGATGCGTAATCTGCTATGAGGGCTAAGACAGAATACCTAATAGCCTGTTGATATACTATTGGTGGCACACATTTTTTAAATAGTTGTATTCACCCGTATTAAAATGTACACCGTGTAGTGACTGTGTAAGAATATCCACTACCCCATATTTTTCCGTATGTGTCGTAAAAAGCGACCCATTAACACAACAGCAAAAAAATATCAACAGCAAAAACAGCAGTTTCTTCCTTATAAAGATCAAAAATAAGAAACTGTGGTTGCCAAACCGCTTGCTGAGCGTGGCAACTTTGGCAATTATCCACTCTATGATGCAACCTTTGGGAGAGGCCTATGTTCAGCCAGCGGAACGGAACGGAACGTTCCTTACCCAGACGGACTCCAAAGCAGAAAAGTATGTAGTAGGTATACTGTGTATTGTGCAGTAAATAGTGTGTCGGTAATTTAGAGGTAGTGCTAGCTTAGGGGTAAGCTCCTGCTTTATAACTAACTGCCTTATAACCTATTCATATTACGCGAGGGACCTTAGCCTTCGTTAACTGAATGAAATTATTTCTTACAACTGGAAGTGCTGTGCTCGATGTCTTAGCATATACCATCATAAATAAATATTCATGGCCAAAGGGCAAAGGAATGTATGTAGTCTTTGCTTTTAACTTTTAATATAATACTAGCTGACCCGGTGAACTTCGTACTGCCTAACAGTCGATTCTTTAATTTTTTTAATACTTATTCTGCTATTCAGGTTACCGGGTCAGCTAGTAAGATAAAATAGAAAAAAGAAAGTTGATACTAAGTCAACAATTACATTGTGTCAAAAAAGAAATATTATAAAACACTTAAAATAATTTTAAAAGTCACTAAAAATCACAATGAAAATTACAATTTCTGATTTCTTATTATGATACCCACACAAATATTGACATTAATATTTATAAGATACTAACCTCACTCAATTGTTTTGCCTTCCAGGAACCCCTCCACTAACACTTAAACGTTATGGTATGCTATTAAAGTTCAAATTGACTTTTAAGTATTATTACGAATCTTTTGTGTGGGAATATAAAAAAGTGTTGTTTTTAGACTTTTTCAGGCAATTTTTTAAAATATTCTCTCCGTAAGAACCATCTTCGTACTTCAAGGAATATTATAATAAAAGAATTAGCGAAATCGGTTCAGCGGCTCTCAAGATTTGCGCTTAGCAACACATTCAGGGATTCATTTTTATATTATAGATAACTCAATTTAAAAATTAGTCCAACTTTTAATGTGTTCTTCGTATAATGTTTTAATGATATGTCATTGTTTATTTAAAGCATACATATAAAGTCCATTATTCATATCTTGGCTTTACGGCGTTTTATTACTGACACGTAATTCGTATTTAATAATTCCGAGGTGTAGTGTTATTAATGCGGTTTCTTCAGGGATGATAGTTTTAGTGAGTTACTTACGACAAGATTAAAATGTAAGAGTTACTTTTTATTTCCTCGAACAACTTCCTTATGGAATCGTGTACCACCGACGATTTTTTTAGACCGGTACGACTTATGGATTTTCATAAACTAACTTTTTTATTTTTATAGAATGTAGTGTGACAAATTAACACACAGTCCACCTGATGGTAAATGAATGCTGTGGCCCATAGACATCTATACTTATCTTCGATTAAGAATCAAAATGCAGATGCGTAGTCACTCCTAAGGACTAAGATGGAATGCCTGGTTTCCAGTAAGAAGGGACTCGGTTCTCTATACTCATCATACGAAACACAGCAGCGTTAGCTGCTATTCTACGCTGGTATTCTGTGAGAGCGTAGTCCTTCCCCGGTCGAGCCGACCCATTAGTCTTACAACTATACTTTTTTTAACTTTATGGTACTAATATAGCTGCAACATGGCTCTAACACGTAAAAAAAAAAAGATCTCATGGCTAAACCGAAGGAATGCTAGCAGTGATCTAGACTATACAATATTCAATGTATATTTATAATCTGTCAACACTCACTAGTGGCGGCGTGGCAATCTTTTCCTTGCCTAAACACTTTTGAGAATGATAGGAGATCTATATCCAGCAATTGGATACACTGTTACTTTTCTTATAATTTACTAATTTTTATAGGCATAAGTCTAGGATTTGAATCACTAAATATATTAAGTTTTGTAGAATATGTCTGAACTTGTGGATTTAAAAATATGATAGTGAAAATCTAATTTAATTTCCTCTTTTAGTAAATCACAAAACATGCTTTATTTACCGGTGGGTCTATTATTGTTTCCCTTCCGTATATACCGTATAACATGGTAGAAAAGGGTGCATTAGACATTTAAATAATTTAAAATTAAAAAAATTGTACAACCGACTTATATATATGTAGGAATTATAGTGGAATATAGTACAGAGACTGATTTTGTAATTAGGAATAATAATTAATTCGTATACACGAATTAATTATCCAACGAGTCGAGGATAATCTAGTAACGGAATACGACAAGCGCACTGTTCCACGTCAGAGTCAAGACTGTCTTAAGGACGGCCGCTCCGTCCGTTTTATTAAAGCAGGACGGGTGGCAACGCAGGTGCAATGCCGCAGGTGTGCGGTACACGTGTCGTTTACAAGAATTCTGTCTAGCTAGATCGACGCCACCGCATCTACAAAGGTGCAGGTGCCGTCACGGCCATACTGACATGCGTGCGTCCTCGCACGCGCTCCATCACAATATTAGTTATCTGTAGACAAAAAAACATCGTTCGACTATCCTGACATAACAGCGTCTGGTCCGGTCTATATTGACCCTTCAGACTTGGGTGACAGTCTGTTTTGTTCCGGCAGTAAGCCCCACAAAACTTTAATAATTTTTATGTTAGATCGGAATGATTAGTCTGTAGCTTTTTCTATTTTCTCTTTTTTTTTTCAAGTACTGTTTTCGCTAGTCCGGAATCACTATTCCCTATAGCTATATCACTGGACCGGCACAAAGCCCTGCAATGATTGTAAGAACTATTCTTTTTTCTTAATCTCTTTTTTTTCAGTACTATTTATGCTAGTCCGGAATCACTATTCCCTGTAGCTATATCATTGGACCGGCAAACGCCCTGCAATGATAATAAGAACCACATTTTTTTTCTTACTCTCTTTTTTTTTCAATTCAGTATAGAACAGTTACAGACCAACCATACCGCAAACCTGTCCCCGTCACAATCACACAAAAGTGTATCGTGAGGGACGTAGTGACACACTAAGTATGTAAACCAACAGCAACACGACACATATCCCAGTGCAGCACAGACCAGCCTCCCTGCAACTTCATGTTCCTTTCCTGCAATAGAATAATTACTTCGCTAGAGTGTTGCAACGTCTCTAGTATTCTCTAGATGCACAGACACGGCTACCCCTGACTGTCGCACGTCCTCGTGTGGTTGACAGTGAACAGCATACGGTCTATCAGTATATATAACTTTTGTTAAATATTACAACGGTCGACCATACCAGACTTCATTTAAGTCTGGAACGCGCCGATATGGCTACCACCAGGTAAGCACACTACAGCTTTTCGTTCTGCTGCGTTCGTGCCACATTCGCGTCAGCAAGCCGTCGCGCCGTACTAGCGCTAGCGAATCGTCGCACTGCTTTGCAAAATTAAAAGAAATCGAGATAAATGTATTGCGAACCATGGAATTTCGAAATTCATCACATATTCCCTTAAGAAACTGCAACTGTATGACACTTGAAAACATTGCAAAAAAAATGGAAACTAAGTATAGAGACAGATATCACAACATATCTCGAAGCGAAGGAGGCAACTGCGTAAAATCTACGAAAGCCGTCCATTTACAGCGCCAATGCACCATTTGTTCGGCGGCCACTTGAATTGCCCTGCCGTAAAATCAGCCGATAAGTAACCGACTGTAGCGGTGTAGGCTCAATCTAACCAGCGCTCGGCCGTACCTAACCATGTTCGATTAGCCATCACAACGTCTTCCTCATTGATCATTTTTGTAGAGACTTCTACGAATCCCTCGACATCAAACCCCAATATTGTCGACCACACAGTATTCGGAGCAAACTGCAACACTGATCAAAACATTAGAACACAAAAATGTCACTTATTATTTTCAATTCCTAGCATGTTAAAGTTAATCCTTTGTTTTAGTACATCGCTTAAACGTTTTGGATTTCAAAATATAACAGACGATAATCATGTTTCGCATGAACTCGAAATTACAACAAAACTTGAACAAGTTAATTATTCATTTAATGCAAACTATGACTCGTCTAGAAAGCCTCAGACATTTCTTCCATTTGTTAACATATTTAGGTACGTAAGTAATAATGAAAATACTTGAGGGTACTTTTAATGCAAATCGAACAAAAAGATTTATCTTTTGGCTTAAATAATTTCACTTTATCTTTTCTCTACACTTTAATGATACGACAATATCGTAAGTAGGACAGCAAATTTCATTACGGTTTTTAACATAAAAACAGAATCATCAATGCAGAATGCATTAGAGTCTTTCACAAATGTAATAATCCTCATACTATTCGAAGATTGTATGTGGGCAAAAATGGGGACTTTATCCCACTTCTGATGTAGGAATTATAGTGGAATATAGTACAGAGACTGATTTTGTAATTAGGAATAATAATTAATTCGTATACACGAATTAATTATCCAACGAGTCGAGGATAATCTAGTAACGGAATACGACAAGCGCACTGTTCCACGTCAGAGTCAAGACTGTCTTAAGGACGGCCGCTCCGTCCGTTTTATTAAAGCAGGACGGGTGGCAACGCAGGTGCAATGCCGCAGGTGTGCGGTACACGTGTCGTTTACAAGAATTCTGTCTAGCTAGATCGACGCCACCGCATCTACAACGGTGCAGGTGCCGTCATATACAATTAAGAAGGACTCAAAAACTATTGGTCTAACCTTGATCAAATTTATATGGGACCACATCACAAACACCAGCTTTCAAAGAATCATCGAAGTCGGACACATAAAAAACAAAAACAAAATAAAACGTACAGTCGAATTGAGTACCGTCTTCTTTTAGAAAAATTACGAAAATTTAGAAATGGACCCACTCTAATAAACTGACGCCGATCACGTAGGTAATTTAAAAAAACTTCGACAAGTTTTGGGGCAAAGCCTATCACCGCCAATTTACGTAACAATATATCATTATCGACCAGGTCAAATACTTTTTTAAAGTCGAAGTACGCAGTATCTACCTGCCTACTAGCATCCAACTCAGCATATATATAGTCAAGATGAGCCACAAGATTAGAAGTGGTAGAACGGGCTGTTCGAAAACCGTGTTGACTATCATGCAATAAATTCTGAGTTTGTTTATTAATTTGCTGGCATAAGACAATCTCAAATAATTTTGCAAAGACTGATAAGACTGCAATCGGTCTAAAAGACGAAACGTCGTTTTCACCAGCAGTTTTTGGAACCGGAGTGACCCTAGAAAGTTTCCAAATGTCTGGATACTTAGAGTGAGTCAGTGATAAGTTAAAAAGGTACATGAGCGGACTCTCAAAAGCGGATATGCAGTCCTTTGCTAAAAAAACAGGGATACCGTCAGGGCCACCCGACGATATCGGTTTTAGGCGCCTTACTGCTTCTTTCAGCTTGGTAGTGTCCACAATATTTATGGTGATAGAAGTGGAATCACATTGACTATCTGTGGCACGTACCGCATCAACATGGTTCAGTACAGTTACCTCGTCCTGATAATTGTCAAAGTTAGCTGATGTGACACATTAATAATAATATTTGAGCGATATATTATTTTTTTTACATCGTATAGGTGGCAAAGGAAACGTGTACGTGCAACAAAATATTTTCATTTTATTTATTTTTTTATTGAAGAAGGGGCAAACGAACATCCGGTTCATCCGACTGTAATCTTAAAAAATAGTATTAATATCGAATCCTCTATTCAACTGCTTATGTGTCTAAGTATTGGAATACAAGCATTTTAAATTTAATTAGAGAGTTTATAATAGCGTTATTAGTATCGTAAAAAGTTCCCTCGTCTCTATTTATGAACATCATAACGACGTAGAAAAAAAAATGTTATCAAGTAATAAAACCCGAAGCCCTTATAAAATATTTTATAGCAATCATTATTTTAAGCCTGTTTTAATTTTTATAACATTTATCTGAAGGTCATTACGGTTCTTTTGGGTTTTAAGAATTTATTTTTATTATGATTATATTTACTATTTTATTTAATTATTATTATATAATTATATTAACATTTTTTTCACTAACACAACTCTTTTTTTTATAGAGTAAGGGTGACTAACGAGCACAAAGTCCACCTGATGGTAAGTGGATGCTCTGGCCCATAAACATCTACATCTATCATCGATTAAGAACCAAAATGTAAGTCCAGTAAAAAGGGTCTACGGTTCTTTACACTTACTATGGAAAACACAGCAGCATTAAACTGATATTTTAAGCTGATAATCTGTGAGAGAGTGTACCTACCCCGGTCGAGCCGACCTATTTGTGCTGCAACTATAATATGGCTGCGGCAAGGCCCTACCATGTAAAATATTTTTTGAAATGTGCATTATTAACAATAGACACATAGAATATAAATTTTAATATTAAATAATTGGCGTTTATGTTTTTAATCTATTAGAAAACACATCGTTTTGTCGAATAATATAGGTCAGGCAAGTGAGAAGTTACATCACATCGTGCCTGTAAAGAACAGCGTCTATTATGAAAACTGACTGGTGTGTGCCAAAAGTGTTTTCATTCTTTTTCTTGGGATACAACTTTAGAAAATTTACTGGTAAAACATATTTTATATAAATTTAGAGGTTGTTAATTTAAGGGCACAAAAATTTCCTTTTTATTAATTATCATTACCGTGTAATGGCAGTGTAAGTATATCCGATACCCCATATTGCCCTGTGAGTGTCGTAAGAGGCGGAAGAGGAAAACAAACTAGTAGATGGACCGCAGCATCTTTCGAGGAACAACTAAAAAAAACTGCGGTTGATAACCCGCCTGTCAAGCTTGGCAGTTATTGTGTTTAGCAGTGGAATTTTGATAGAGAATGTGACGGACGGTAACGACAGTAACTAGCATTAATGTATACAAATCTACTCTAATACATCGAGAATAATGAAGTATTAAATTGGTTTGCATTTTTATGCCATGGGGAGGATCAATCCGTCTGGTCAGGTACCAAACTTGAGGTATCTAAAATCAGTCTATGACAATCATAAATATACTGGAGCATCAGTTAGAAATGGTTACTTAGGTATACATATAAAATATTAAAAACTATGATAATAAAAAAAAAAACTAAAACTAGAAACTTAATTATCATATAGTCCTACTCCCCGCGGTATCGTGCCAAGAACGCTGGCTGCATTTCCCTGCTGAATGGCTATACTTAGCCTTTGAGCGAGGAAAGAACC
Organism: Parnassius mnemosyne; assembly: GCA_963668995.1. NCBI lineage: Eukaryota > Metazoa > Arthropoda > Insecta > Lepidoptera > Papilionidae > Parnassius > Parnassius mnemosyne. Next base: position 63,710,971 of record CAVLGL010000093.1, read on the forward strand.
AGCCCTCTTATCACCAGCAGCAACGACCAGCCGCGGATGGAGTTCCTTTAGGAACTTCACCGCACGTGGACCCCACGGACCGATAGTCTCTACGGCAAATGGCACAAATATGTAGTCATCTCTCAGAGACTCATATTTGCGCCACTTACTCAGCTCAGCTGCCTCTGATGCCGCCCCGGCTTTAAACGAGTTACCCCTGAGATGAGAGGCCGCCAGAGTGTCTACGCAAGTAGCATCCCACACTAGGGCTTTACCTCTCTCCCAAGGGACCAATGTCATACCGTCGGGTCTCTTGCCATCGCCTCTAAATATTCCACAAGGCACTAAAACCGAGGGAACATTTATAGAGGCAAGAGCCCTTCGGATGACATCGTTCAAAGAACTGTGTCGTGAAAACCTACCAGCGCTTTTCTTACATGAAAGTCCGTGGAGCCCAAACTTGTCGACCACAGGGGCACTGATGGGGTTGACAAATCGCCGCTTCTAGTCGAATTCCCACGGCTATGCGCAAGCTTTCTCCATCAAGTAATGTGCCGAGATTATTTGATGGTAAAGCGTGTAACCAGTGACTAAATTCCTTTGTCGAAACAGCTAGAAGGCGTGCCTTGTTTTGGTCACTATGGAAATTATGAAACAAATCCTTGTGCACGCCCTGTACCAACGGAATATCCCACGGTTTTTGTTGGTTAACTTCCAGTGGAATATTTTCACCAGGACAGAGCGTTTGCCATGTCTGCCCTGCCTCCGTAGCAAAGCATAGGTCTACTTTATTATTTAAAATTATGTTACATAAGTCACTGACACTATGCACGGAAGCAAGGAAAGCAGGCAATGCAACGCTAGAAAGATTTCTCACACCAATGCCACCAAATTTTATAGGTAAAGTAGCTTGAGACCAGGCTGTTGTATTTAAAGTTAAATTTAGAATTTTTTCTATAGCAATTTTAAGATTATTATCAATATCTTGTAAAATATCCGAACATTTCCAGACTAGACTCGAGCGGAGTAAGTATGTAAATCTAGGTACAAGAAGACAATATTTTAAAATAGTAAGAGCTATGTGGGGGTTTAATTTATACAATTTATCAACGTGGTTTAAAAACTGATCAAATTTTGTTTTTAAAACAGGTTTAATACTATCGAAAAACAACGGGGCACCTAGCAGGTATAGTGATTCCGTATTGACAGTTTTTATTCCTGGACAAATATGATTAAAATTTTGAATTAAATTGTCTCTATGAGAAGTAGATAAATTATTGGAAAAAAATATTTCACATTTATTGCTATTTGGTTCAAGGCCAATATTTTTAAAATTTCGAAAAATATGAGTAAGATCGCTGAGGACGTCATCTGCTCTACCTCCCAGTGTACCGTCGTCTAGGTACCAGACATTCAGCTTGGATTTCAAATTTGAAATAAAGGGTTGAATTCCCAAACTGAAAAGTGCTGGACCCAGAGGGTCACCCTGCTGAACACCAACAGCAGAATCGATAACATGGTTTTCGTAAAACAAGTTAGTATTTTGACTATAACATTGCCAACCGTAATGATAAATTTCGGGGGTATTGTTAGCCACTTCTTTCAGCAAGGTTACCCTATCGATAGAGTTAAAAGCATTCCTTAGGTCAACCTTCACAAGAACATCTGCATCAGAGTTTGTTAAAAATGTACGCACTGAATGTACCGCCGCCTCACAGCCACCTCTAGTGCCAAAACCTAGTTGAGTAGGCTGAAATTTGGTCTTAAGGTTAGAGATTAAGTACCTGCAAGCTAATTTTGAAGTTAAGCGTCGAAATGTGGAACCAACGGCAATGGGACGGATACCGTTATCCTTTTTTTTGAAGGCACATAATCTTGCCCCATATAAGAATGGAATGAAATTTGGATTAACATTACCAGAAAGCATAAAGTTACATAATTTTGTAATCTCTTTAAGAAGTACTCCGCCGGCGTCACCGGCAGAAGCGCTTACAAGATCTTTAAGCTGACATAATTGCTTCTAAAGTGTCTTTTTCCGAAATTTGTAAAGGTTGCATAGAAGTCTTGGGAGGCAGTAGTAAACCCTGAGACGGTGTGACCGAAGGATGCTTTTGACGAAGGCTTTCAAGAGTTTCGACATTACGAGGAGCCAGGATGTCGTCTGAGAATAAAATACGGGATGTATTTTTTAAGTCGCCATCCATTACTTTCGACTCAACTACTTTTTTTAAATCAAAGGGGAATGCCCAATTGTGGCCATGAAACGCCCAACAGTTTGCATTTGTTAAAAATTACATCTATTTTATGGTAACTTATCGCGGTATTTATGTATCCAAAAAAGATTGCAATATTTTTGACACAAGAAAAAGTACTGAAAAGATAAAAATGAAATTAGGTGAATCCGCAAGTTATTAGTTTGTGGGTAAAATAAAAAGTATTGCCAATCACAAATCTCCTTAAATTCTTTTCAGTTTCTTAATCGATTTTTTATGGTTTATTATTTTTCATTATTATAATGGTAATATTATTTTTCGATATTTATTATGATGTTATGATAATTAAACAAGCGAATTGCTAGTTGATTTGCCATGAACTCTTTAGAACATAACAAAAACGCTACTGCACAATTTAACTGTTATTCTTATCTGTTTTTAAAAATACATTTAAAATGGAATTTAAATAAATAAATAAAGCATATTTTAAAACGCGTGCAGAACTTAAAGCGATTATTCTTTTTTATGAAATTATAAATAGAATAAAAAAATCGTTATCTATTTATCGATTTTATGTCTGTTAAGTGGCAACATCGAATCTGACAGCTACGCCCATGTCATAATTATCAAAACTAAATAGTCACAAGGCTATATAGACATAGTATCTTTATCTAGTCAATCCTCTATCTACGCAAGGCTAAAGTTAAGTAAGCGCATCTACGGAAACGGAAACTAGTAAATACTCTGTGTGACTCTCATGAAATACTTGACGCTGGCAGAATCTATTGGAAGTTGCCAAACTAGGAAAAAAAATAGTCATAAGGCGAATTCCTTTGCATTTGTGTTATTTTGTTTGTTTTCTCGCGGATTTGTTATCTTAGCAACGAATAAGCTTTCTAAATGGACTCCGATTCTCACCCTAATGACCACGGCCTGAAAATGGATCCCGCTCCCACTTCTTGCGATATCCTCTGCACGATCTTGGACTCGATATCCACTGTTAACCATGACCCCAGCTTTCACACCGGCCAGAGTTCTTCCAAGCTCTCAGAAACTCATTCAAGAGGACATTTACGCTGTGTTAATTGTGGTTAAAATGTCTAAAAATACAAAGTCATTTGTTGTTAAAAAACTGTTCTTGTGAAAATAAAAAACCTTATATCTTAAAAATCCGGACTTTTTTTAAACCAATTTCTTAATCATTTCATTCTTTTATTCGCATATTATCATTTTCATATGCTTTTATATGTGGGCACCCATGGCCGAAGTGTCTATGAACGGTGGGCATTCCCCTTTAGGACGTGGTCGAGATAAATCAGTATTAATTGGGTAATCTAAATTTTGAAAAGATGTCTCTTTTAGTTGAGACGTAATTGATTTATTTATTGTTTTATCAAAATGAAAATAGGAATACGCGAAAGTAAATAATTTTCTCCAACTATTTTCACTATTAGTGAAACAATTTTGAATAGTGCATGACAATGCTTTAGCAAGCTGCATCCTCGCACCTCTAGGAATTCTTTTAACCACTGGTACATTACGATAATAATTGTAAATTTGCTCCGAAAAAAGGGAAACATTTGTGTCAATAGAGGAATTGCTAAAAAAGTTATGAATTTCTACGGCAGGCTGTGAAGCCGAAATACTTTTACTGTGGCATCGTTTCATATGAATATTTAATCCCCTTTTACCTTTAAACAGCCTACCGTCAGCACAATTTTGACACTGTAGGAAATCCGGCTGTGAATGTAGAGGAGCAGAGATATTCATTAAAAAATCTAAACAGATCTCTACAACACTCAAAAGTCTTTATATTACATATTTATATTAACTTGAAATGTGCTGTACCCCGCATCTTTCCCTGAAACAATCATTTACGGCCTAAATAAAAGCACTTTACTCTATAAATGAAATATTATTACATTACTTCCCTGGATTTATTCCATATTTATAAACATTGTATGTATAGTCGTTACGCTTTGACAGTTGTCAACGGCGCAGCAGAAATATTTTTCTTTATTAATTAGTATTATGTCTGAAATCAAAAAAAATATTATTATAACAACTCTCTTATATATTTTCTGATCTTTTTGTTGAAATTTGTAAGCCAGAATTGGCCTCCAAATAACAAAATAAAATAATATAAATTATTTTATATTATTTTATTTTGTACTACGTATTACTTATTTTATTTTTTTTATTTAGAGTCTAATTCTAGTTTACGAAATTCAAAAAGATCAGTAAATATATAAGAGAGTTGTTATAATAATTATTTTTTGATTTCAGACATAATACCCATTTATAAAGGAAAATATTTCTGCTGCGTCGTTGTCAACTGTCAAAGCATACATACAATTTTTATCAACATGGAATAAATCCAGGGAAGCTATGTGATAATATTTCATTTATAGAATAAAGTGCTTTTATTTAGGCCGTAAATGATTATTTTAGGGAAAGATGCGGGGTACAGCACATTTAAAGTTAATATGAAGCTATGTAATATAAAGACTTTTGAGTACTGTAGAGATCTGTTTAGATTTTTTAAGGAATTATTCTGCTCCGCTACATTCACATCCGCTTTTCCTACAGTGTCAAAATTGTGCCGAAGGTAGGCTGTTTAAAGGTGAAAGGGGATAAAATATACATACTAAACGATGCCATAGTAAAAGTATTTCGGCTTCACAGCCTACCGTAGAAATTCATAACTCTATTAGCAATTCCTCTTATACAAATATTTCCCTTTTTTCGGAGCAAATTAATAATTATCATCGTAATGTACCAGTGGTTAAAAGAATTCCTAGAGGGGCGGGGATGCAGCTTGCTTGCATTGTTATGCACTATTCAAAATTGTTTAACTATATGCGTATTCCCATTTTTATTTTGATAAAGCAATAAATAAATCAATTACGTCTCAACTAAAAGAGACATCTTTTCAAAATTTAGATAATCCAATCAAAACTTCTTTATTTCAACCGCGTCCTAAATTTGATTAAAAAAATTAGAGTCGAAAGTAATGGATGGCGACTTAAAAAACGCATCCCGTATTTTATTCTCGGACGACATCCTGGCTCCCCGTAATGTCGAAACTCTTGAAAGCCTTTGTCAGAAGCATCCTTCGGTTAAACCTTCTCAGGGTTTACTGCTGCCTCTCAAGACTTCTATGCGACCTTTACCAATTTCTGAAAAAGACACTATAGAAGCAATTATGTCATTTTCGAATGGCTCTGCTAATGGCATTGACGGAATTACGCCTCAACATCTTAAACAACTTGTAAGCGCTTCTGACTTACTTCTTAAAGTCATTACAAAATTATGTAACTTTATGCTTTCTGGTAATGTTAATCCAAGTTTGATTACATTCTTATATGGGGCAAGATTATGTGTCTTCAAATAAAAGGATAACAGTATCCTTAAGACCAAATTTCAGCCTACTCAACTAGACACTAGAGGTGGCTGTGATGCGGCGGTACATTCAGTGCGTACATTTTTAACAAACTCTGATGCAGATGCTCTTGTTAATGTTGACCTTAGGAATGCTTTTAACTCTATCGATGGGATAACCTTGCTGAAAGAAGTAGTTAAGAATACCCCCGAAATTTATCATTAGGTTTGGCAATGTTATAGTCAAAACACTAACTTGTTTTACGAAAACCATGTTATCGATTCTGTTGTCGGTGTTCAGAAGGGTGACCCACTAGGTCCAGCACTTTTCAGTTTGGGAATTTAACCCATTATTTCAAATTTGAAATCCAAGCTGAATGTCTGGTACCTAGACGACGGTACACTGGGAGGTAGAGCAGATAACGTCCTCAGTGATCTTACTCATATTTTTCGAAATTTTAAAAATATTGGTCTTGAACCAAATAGCAATAAATGTGAAATATTTTTCCCAATAATTTATATACTTCTCATAGAGACACTTTAATCCAAAATTTCAATCACGTTTCTCCGGGAATAACAACTGTCAGTACGGAATCACTATATCTGCTAGGTGCCCCGTTGTTTTTCGATAATATTAAACCTGTTTAAAAACAAAATTTGATCAGTTATTAAACCACGTTGATAAATTGTATAAATTAAACCCCCATATAGCTCTAATTATTTAAAAATATTGTCTTCTTGTACCTAAATTTACATACTTACTCCGCTTGAGTTCAGTCTGGCAATGTTCGGATATTTTAAAAGATATTGATTATAATCTTAAAATAGCAATAGAAAAATTCTAAATTTAACTTCAAATACAACAGCCTGGACTCAAGCTACTTTACCTATAAAATTCGGTTGTATTGGTATGAAGAATTTTCTAGCATTGCATTGTCTGCTTTCCTTGCTTTCGTGCATAGTGCCAATGACTTATGTAACATAATTTTAAATAATAAAGTAGACCTGCGTTTTGCTACGGAGGCAGGGCAGACATGGCAAACGCTCTGTCCTGGTGAAAATATTCCACTGGAAGTTAACCAACAAAAACAGTGGGATATTCAGTTGGTACAGGGCGTGGAGAAAGATTTGTTTCATAATTTCCATAGTGACCAAGACAAGGCACGCCTTCTAGCTGTTTCGACAAAGGAATTTAGTCACTGGTTACACGCTTTACCATCAAATAATCTCGGCACTTTACTTGATGGAGAAAGCTTGCGCATAGCCGTGGGAATTCGACTAGAAGCGGCGATTTGTCAACCCCATCAGTGCCCCTGTGGTCGACAAGTTTGGGCTCCACGGACTTTCATGTAAGAAAAGTGCTGGTAGGTTTTCACGATACAGTTCTTTGAACGATGTCATCCGAAGGGCTCTTGTCTCTATAAATGTTCCCTCAGTTTTAGAGCCTTGTGGAATATTTAGAGACAATGGCAGGAGACCCGACGGTATGACATTGGTCCCTTGGGAGAGAGGTAAAGCCCTAGTGTGGGATGCTAGTTGCGTAGACACTCTGGCGGCCTCTCATCTCAGGGCCTCTCATTAGAGCCGGGGCAGCATCAGAGGCAGCTGAACTGAGTAAGGGGCACAAATATGAGTCTCGGAGAGATGACTACATATTTGTGCCATTTGCTGTAGAGACTATCGGTCCGTGGGGTCCACGTGCGGTGAAGTTCCTAAAGGAACTCCATCCGCGGCTGGCTGGTGATAAGAAGGCTGGTTCTTTTCTCGCCCAAAGGTTCAATGGGGAAACGCAACCAGCGTTCTTGGAACGATACCGCGGGGAGTAGGACTATACGATATTTAAGTTTCAAGTTTTAATTTTTTTTATTATTATTATAGATTTTAATATTATATAAAATAAAATCATTTAAAGGAAAGATTGAGGCACCGTATTCAAAATTACTTGATTAATGTTTTTGGTTTATATATTATTATTTAATATAGTAAAAAGATTGTAAATTATATATATATATATATATATATATTTGTTTATTGTATGCATGTGTGTGTGTGTGTACATATTTATATTATATAACGTGTTTTTGAATGACATGTCTATTTACACAAGATAATAATAACAAGCGTAAAAACTAACATATTTATGTTAGTTTTTACTCTTGCGGCTCTACCCATAACTCTCAACAAACTACCAAATGTTAGCTGGGAGAGAATACCGTTTCGGCCTTTTTAACAAATTAGTTTTCCTTTGAGTGCAATAAAGATTTTTCTTTTTATCTATTTTTTTTCCTAATAGCCCGCTATATTCTAGACTTGGACGTGGACTACTCTCATTGTTGGAAAAAAAGTAAAGTTAAATTTTATACACTTCTGGAAAAGCAAAAACGGCGAGAATGTCGCCGGATAAGAGTACTTTTAATTTGGCCATTCTTCATTATATCGCTAATTTAGTTTATAAGATTCCTCTTGGGTCTTCCTTAGTCGCTTAACTACTTAAATATTTAAAAATGAATTTTGTTTTTAATAAATGAACGCTAAAATAGCATTTAGCTTTTTAGTTACTAACGTAACTTACTTAGAAGATTTTAAAAATATAATAATAGTAATAATAATAATAACCCCCCAAGGGATCACCTTGTCGTAGTGGGGGGTTTATAGGAAAGGTAGTATTTATCAACAGCTATAATATCTAGATTGTGTACCCTGCAATAATAACAATACAGGAGGAACTACCTGCCCAATACAACTCCACCGATCGCAAAAAGATAGAACAATAATAACGCGACGTAAACCACGGCCCCTTGTTTTCGGCAGGCTCAGTAGATAAGCCGACTATGACAGAAGCCGAAATGGTGCTGAGTCTTGGGGCGCAGACAATTTCCGGGCGAGGAAGATTTTCCGTCAAATGACCCAAGCAAGAACCTCGGACATCGATACACTTAGCGATAATGTAAGTTTAAGCTCCCTCGAGAATATTGTGTAGCGGGCATTAGTCGATAAACCTGTACCCATCACGAGAGAAAAACGCCGCAAGTGGACTGAAGAGATGAATAAATTCATAGTGCGCGTTTACCTTACTATTACAAATTTTGAAAAATGTTGACAATCCTAGCTTCTTTCCTAGATTCTTTATACGAACAATTTTTTCAGAAATTCCCGAATATGACCGTGTCTAAGCAAAAGATAGAAGACCAAATGAGTACGGTAATGTGAAATAAAATGAAATCTAATGTAGTATTTGATCAGATTAAAAAAGAAGTAAAGAGAGCCTTTAATACATTACTAACCTTTCAAGCACCATTAGTTGAAAATACTCAACAAAAACATCAACCACGAACTCAAAGATTGAGATGGACTACAGAACATAATGAATATATAATAAGATCATATTTTAAAATCACACAGTTTGGAAATAAATTAATGTGTGTAAGGCTTAATTAATACAATGATGGTATGTATCATCTTCTCTTCCATCACCTCTTACATATAGATATATTACGGAGGACAGCTTGAATCAAATAAGCGAAGAAGTTGCTAAAGACTTACGTGAAACGCAACCACAAAGGGGACCTACGGTGTCGATTGAAGAATATACTAGTACGCCTAACACCGTTATAGCTCATAATGGTCCTACACAGAAATAACTAATATTAACAGAAGAGTTACAAACATTCTTAAACAAACATACAAATACCGATAATCACAGCATAAATTTAGTTAATGGGAATGAAAAAAATGAAGAAATCGACAACATTTTTACCCAAACCTTAAAACATTATCAAAATACACACCCATTTTAACGGTGGTAGAGCCTTGCAGCAGCTTTTGCTGTTGCACGTATGGGCCGGCTCGAGCCGGGTTAGTACCACGACCTCACAGAATACCGGCGTGAAGTGGAAGTTCTGCTTCCGCGTTTCGTCTGGTGAGTGCAGGTGACCGGATGCCCAATTCCCCCCCCCCCCCCCCATCAACATGGTAGCGGAATTACGTCATAAACTACCCCAGGAGGGTACCAGTACCCCTGGAGAATCCCTCGCTGAGCATCCACGACCATGCTATTCCACTCCAGAGCGTGGGTGCTCAGGCTGCCCCGCGTATTCTGGGGGGGGGCAAAATTCCGCTCAACACAATAACTGCTCGGGGCAAACTGAGCAACAAGACCAAGGTGACCCCTGCCACGCTATCCGTGAATTTCTGCAACATCAGGGGACTTCACTCGAACCTAAACGCCTTCCACTACCATCTTGAGACGGCGAAGCCGGCCTTGCTCTTTCTGACCGAGACGCAGGTGTCCTCTCCGGCTGATACTTCGTATCTCTCCTACCCGGGGTACAAATAGGAGCACTCCTTTGTGCCTCGGACTGGAGTTTGCGTGTATGTCAGAGACGACATTTGTTCTCGACGCCTCGGCAGTCTTGAAGGTTCGGACCTGTCCATCCTTTGGCTACGCGTAGACAGCGACGACCATCCGCGCGTCTACGTGTGCCTCTATAGGTCCCATAGCGGTAATGCCGAAACAGACCGACTCATCGACCACGTCCAAATGGCTACAGATTCCTTGCTACAACAGGTCCCATCCGCAGAGATCGTGATCCTTGGCGATTTTAACGCCCACCACGCCGAATGGCTCGGTTCACGTTTAACCGATCATGCGGGGAGATCTGTTTATGACTTTGCCTTGGCATATGGTCTGACACAACTGGTTACATCGCCTACGCGGATTCCAGATGTTGAGGATCATACACCTTCCCTGTTGGACCTTCTGCTGACCTCTCATCCGGACGGATATCAGGTTTCCGTCGATGCCCCTCTTGGCTCTTCGGATCATTGTCTGATCCGGAGTGTGGTGCCACTCACGCTCCCCTCGCGGTTGCGTTCTGCAGGTTGCCGCCGTGTTTGGCATTACAGGTCGGCGGATTGGGACGGAATGCGGTCTTTCTTTGCTTCCTTCCCATGGGGGCGGGTTTGCTTCTCGCCGGATGATCCCAGCGCTGTTGCTGACTCTGTCACTGATGTAGTGCTACAGGGAATGGAACTATTTATTCCATCATCTGTGGTACCCATCGGAGGCAGATCTCAGCCTTGGTTTGGTCGCTCATGTAAGACTGCATTACACAGTAAGCAGAAGTGTTATCAAGCCTGGGCTGCGGCTTCGTTGACTCGGGATATAAACACCTGCACACTCAAAAAGAAGTATAACTTCGCCTCCAGGTCCTTCAAAATAGTTATTGCCACGGCAAAGTCAGAGCACATAGGCAGAATTGGCGAGAAACTAGTTCGCCTTCCTTCGGGAACCCGTGCATTCTGGTCTCTCGCCAAGGCTGTCCAAGGGAATTTCTGTAAGCCATCACTACCATCTCTGCACAGGGAGGACGACTCACTGGCCCACGACGCAAAAGAGAAGGCCGACCTTTTAGGCTCCCTTTTTGCGTCCAACTCGACTGTTGATGACGGGGGGAACACACCGCCGACCATCCCGCGGTGTGAGTGCTCCATGCCGGATGTGCGATTCTCACAGCGCTTGGTTCGCAGAGCACTCCTCTCCCTTGACATCCACAAGTCGAGTGGGCCTGACGGAATCCCCCCAATTGTGCTGAGGACGTGTGCTCCGGAGTTGGCACCGGTTCTAACGTGTCTATTCCGGTACTCCTACTCCCTAGGCGTAGTCCCGAAATCATGGAAGACAGCTTTTGTCCACCCGATCCCTAAAAAAGGCGACCGCTCAGATCCGTCCAACTACAGGCCTATCGCCATCACCCCCTTGTTCTCCAAAATAATGGAATCCGTTGTAAACTGCCACCTCATGCGGTACCTTGAGGATCACCAGCTGATTAGTGACCGCCAGTACGGTTTTCGTCGGGGTCGATCAGCTGGTGATCTTCTGGTCTACTTAACTCATAGATGGGCGTTGGCAGTAGAGTCCAAGGGGGAGGCATTGGCCGTTAGTTTGGACATTGCGAAGGCCTTCGATCGGGTTTGGCACAAAGCGCTTCTTTCGAAGCTCCCTTCCTATGGGCTTCCCGAGAAATAATGCAATTGGATCACCAGCTTTCTTGCAGATCGGAGCATCAAGGTCGTTGTAGATGGTGCATGCTCCGACTACAAGCCTATTAACGCTGGTGTTCCACAAGGCTGCGTGCTATCACCAACGCTGTTTCTTCTGCATATCAATGATATGTTGCAAGCTAGTAGCATTCATTGCTATGCAGATGACAGCACTGGTGATGCTCTATACACCGGCCGTGCCAATATTTCTCGGGAAAACGTCACCGAGTACCGGAACAAACTTGTGTCTGAAGTCGAGTCTTTGCTGGACAAAGTCTCGGATTGGGGGCGACTAAATCTAGTCCAGTTTAATCCTCAGAAGACACAAGTTTGCGCGTTTACCGCTAAAAAGAACCCTTTGTCGTATCTCCTCAGTTTCAAGGTACTCCCCTTGTTGCCTCAGCCAGTATCGGAATCCTCGGCGTCGACATATCGAGTAGCGTGCAGTTTCGTGGTCACTTGGAAGAGAAGGCCAAATTGGCCCATAAAAAGCTTGGCGTGCTCAGCAGAGCGGGACAGTATTTCATGCCGGCTCAACGCCTGCAACTTTACTAGGCGCAGGTTCGGCCTCACATGGAATACTATTCCCATCTCTGGGCTGGGGCTCCCCAGTGACAGCTTCTTCCACTTGACCGCATCCAGCGCAGAGCGGCTCGAATCGTCGACGACCGAGTCCTTTCCGATCGGCTCGACTCATTGGCACTGCGAAGAGATGTTATATCTCTTAGCATTTTCTTTCGCATTTACCATGGGGAGTGCTCTGAGGAATTGTTCGGATTTATCCCAACCGCCAAATTTCACGAATGCACATCGCGGCAGAACTCCCGATACCATCCACACCATCTGGATGATTGGCGGTCCACCACTGTGCGATTTAGAAGATGTTTTCTTCCTCGCACAACTTCCTTGTGGAATAGTTTACCACCAGCGATTTTTCCGGACCGATACGACTTAGGGACCTTCAAGAAAAGAGCCTACTCCTTTTTAAAAGGCCAGCAACGCATCTGCAATTCCCCTGGTGTTGCGGTTGTTCATGGGCGGCGGTAGTCACTTACCATCAAGTGAGCCGCATGCTCGTTTGCCCCCTCTCCTATAAAATAAAAAAAAAATACCCTACATAACGGAATTTTATTCATAAACAAACATGTTCAAAGAAACTAGCAAATATAGTTCATCATCATTTTGTTTTTTCATTGTGATGATTATCGAGAAATTATTAAATTCAGGAAAGTGTAGATTATCAATTGTTTAAAGACATCTTATTTATACGTGCGCGGGACTGATAAAGAAGTGCATAACATAAGCAGTATTTTAGATTAACTACTGTAATGTTGCTATTCATCTTGTATACAAGCGAAGCTCCTGGCGACATTTTTTTTATACGTGACGGGGCAAGCGATCATGCGGCTCAACTGATGGTAAGTGACTACCGCCGGCTATGAACAACTGTAATACCTGGGGATTTGCAGATGCGTTGCCGGCTTTTTAAAAACGAGTTGGGTCTTTTCTTGAAGGTCCCTAAGTCGTATTGGTCCGGAAAACTCGCTGTTCGTAATCGATTCCACAAGTAACTAGTGCGAGGAAGAAAACTTCTTCTAAATCACACAGTGGTGGACCGCCAATTATACAGGTGGTATGGATGGTATCGCGAGTTTTGTCGCGATGTGCGATGGTGAAATTGAGCGACTGAAATTAGTCCGAACAATTCCTCAGAGCACTCCCCGTGATAGATGCGATAAAATACGCTAAGAGATGCAACATCTCTACGCAATGCCAGTAAGTGAAGCCATTCGGAAAGAACCCGGTCGTCGATAATACGAACCGCTCTGCGCTGAATGCGGTTAATTGGAAGAAGCTGGCACTGGGGAGCCCTTGCCCAGAGATAGGAACAATATTCCAAGTGAGGCCAAATTCCGATCTGCAAGAAAACTGGTATTTTCCAATTGCACAAATTCTCGGAAGCCCATACGAAGGAAGCTTCGAAAGAAGCGCTTTGTGCCAAAACTGATCGACGGCCTTCGCTATGTACAAACTAAAGGCCTACGCCTCCCCCTTTAACTCCACTGCTTCCGCCCATCTATGAGTTAGGTAACCTAGAAAATCACCAGCCGAGCGACCTCGACGGAAACCGTACTGGCGGTCACTAAGCAGCTGGTGATCCTCAAGGTACCGCATTAGCAAGCTGTTAATAATAGTTTCCATTACTTTAAAGAACAAGGAGGTGATGACCTTTAGTTGGACGGATCTGAGCAGTCGCCTTTTTTGGGGATCAGGTGCACCAAAGCTGTCTTCCATGAGTTCGGGACTACGCCTAGGGAGTAGAAGTACCGAAAACGACGCGTTAAAACCGGTGTCAACTCCGGAGCACACGTCTTCAGCACAATAGGTAGGACTCCATCAGGCCCACTGGACTTGTTGACGTCCAGGGAGAGAAGTGTTTTATGCACCGAGTGCTGTGTAAACAGCATTTTTTTACTTAGGTGTGTTCCTCCGAAGGCGACTTAGTTTCTCGACAATTCTGCCGATGTGCTCTGTCTTTGCATTGGCAATGGCACTTTTGAAGGACCTGGAGGCGAAATCATACTTCTTTTTAAGAGCGCTGGTATTTACATCCCGGGACTCCTGCTTACAGCGTGATGCAATTTTGCAGGAGTGACCAAGTCATGGCTGAGTTTTGCCTCCGATAGGCACCACAGATAATAGAATAAATAATTCTATTCCCTGACGTACCACATCAGTGACAGAATCAGCAACAACGTTGGGATTTTCCGGCGAGAAGCAAACCCCTCCCCCGCTCCAAGGCTAGGATGCCAAAAATAACGTATCCCATCCTAAGCGTCTGACTTATAGTGCCAATCACGGCGGCAAGCTGCAGATCGCAACTGCGATGGGATCGTGAGTGGCACGGTATTCCGGATCAGACAATGGTTCGACGAGCCAAGAGGGGTATCGATGGCAACCTGATATCCGTTCGGATGGGTGGTCAGCAGAAGATCCAACAGGGAATGTACATAATCCTCCACATCTGGGATCTACGAAGGCGAATGAAAAAGTTGTGTCATACTATTGGCATATGTTGCTGCTTGGCAAAGTCGTAAACAGATCTACCCGCATGATCGGTTAAACGGGAACCAAGCCATTCAGCGTGGTGGGCGTTAAAATCACGAAGCATCACGATCTCTGATGGGACTTGATGTAGCACGGAGTCTGCAGCAATTTGGACGTGCTCGGTGAGACGGTCTGTGTCGCCATTACCGCTATGAGACATATAGAGGCACCCATAGACGAGGGGATTAACGTCGCTATCTACGTGCAGCCACAGGATGAACAGGTCTATACCTTCAAGCATGCCGAGGCGTTAAAAACAGATGTCCTCTCTGACGTATACGCAAAATCCATCCCGGGGCAGATAGGAGTGTTCTAATTTGTACCCCGGATAGGAGAGATACGAAGTATCAGCCGGAAAGGACACCTATCTCTCGGTTAGAAAGTGTAAAGCCAGCTTTGCCATCTCCATCTGGTCGTGGACGGCGTTAAGGTTTGAATGAATTCCAATGATATTGCACAAATTCATGGAAAGCGTGGCAAGGATTGCCTTTTTCTTATTGCTCCGCTTGTTCCCAATTTCGCCTCCCCCCTCAGAATATGCAGGGCAGCCTGTGCACTCACGCTCAAAAGTAGGGTACCTTGAGCGTGCAGGCTCAGCCAGGGATTTTCCGTCACCAGGGGTACTTATGGCCTCCTGGGGTAGTCTCCTATTTAACTCCGCTACCATGTTAAGGGGGGGAGGGGAACTGGGCTTCCGGCCACGCTTATATTCTGTGAGGTCATGGTGCCACCCGGGTTCGAGCCGGCTCACCTGTGCGACAGCAAAAACTGCCGCCTGGCTCTACCACTGTAGATCACACCACACTACCGATGAGTGGTAGAACCTAAAAGAGAAAGATCCAACCACCATGTTGTAGTATCTAACATAAAAATAGTGTTTTCACTACTCACAACAAGAGAGCATATATATAAACAGGAATACAACAACAAACTTAGTTATAGGAATGAATATTTTTTATCAATTTTCTGATAAATTCTTGACTGTAACAAAAAGGATAGTCTAAGGTGCGAGGCGTCTGGTACTGTGCTGAAATCGTACGTATTGAACACGCACAGTGGGTGAGGCTCAGATCCAGCAGTTGGATTTCATGAAGTATATATAGATAAAGAAGAAGAGTTTTATTGATGTCAGACTTGTTAAATGTTTTATATATATACTTGTAAATAAAACTAAAGGAGATGGGCAGCAGCATCTTCTTGAAAACAAACAAACTAACAATAAAAAAACTGCGGTTGCCAACCCGCTCGCCAAGCGTGGCAACTATGGCAGATACCCCCCCTATGAATGACAGTAACAAAGAAACGGCCCCCAGTCCCCGGCGGCCCCGCTATTCCTGGCTACGGTGGTGACCATGGTAACGGCGGGGCAGGGGGTGCTAAGAATCTCCGGTGGAGGTTCGGTTGCCACCTTAGACGACTCGACCTCGCATCGTACAACGCACGCACCCTGAGGACTGACGAGAAGATCGTGGAGCTGGAAGAAGAGATAGACAAGTTGCGCTGGCATATTATAGGATTATCCGAAGTCCGAAGAGAGGGGGAGGACACGGTAATCCTCGAATCCGGCAACTTGCTCTATCACAGGGAGGGCGACCATCTGTCCCAAGGAGGTGTCGGATTTATCGTCCACAAGTCTCTCGTTAACAACGTTGTAAAGATCGGGAGTGTGTCGACGAGGGTTGCGTACCTTATACTCAGAATCACCAAACGGTATTCGCTGAAGGTCATACAGGTTTACGCACCAACCTCAGCACACCCCGATGAGGAGGTGGAGGAAATGTATGAGCATATCTCTAGAGCCATGCATTCCTCCAAAACCCAATATACGGTGTTAATGGAAGACTTTAATGCAAAACTAGGCACAAGAGAGAACGGTGAGCTGAAAGTAGGGAAATTTGGAATAGGGCAACGGAATCCAAGGGGGCAGCAGCTGGCCGACTTCATGGAGAAAGAGGGACTCTTTATGATGAACTCTTTCTTCCAGAAGCGGCCCCATAGGAAGTGGACCTGGTCGAGCCCCGACGGTTCGACAAAAAATGAGATTGACTTCATAATGACGACCAGACGACAACTGTTCAGTGATGTCTCCGTGATCGCGAGGGTGAAAACTGGTAGCGATCACCGAATGGTTAGAGGCACACTGAACTTAAACGTTAAGTTGGAGAGGTCTCGTCTAATGAAGTCAACGCTCCGTCCCCCTCGTGCTTTAATCCAAAGTCCCGAAACCTTTCAGCTCGAGTTACAAAACCGTTTTCAGTGCCTAGAAGACTGCAATGAAGTGGACGATATGAATGACAAGCTCGTGGAAACTGTCCATGCGGTCGGAGCTAAGTTCTGCAAGACCCGCCGCAGAAGAACACAAAAACTCTCCGATCACACTCTTAATCTCATGGCTGTTAGACGGGAGATGAAGCTACATTCTTCAACAGACTTGACAGCATACAGGCATTTGAACAGACAGATCTCCAAATGCATGCGGCGGGACTTACGCAACTTCAATACAGTTCGTATTGAAGAAGCGATCGAGCGGAACCAAGGCTCCAAAGTCTTTGCCAGAGATCTGTCTGCCAGAAAGAGCCAACTGTCAAAGCTGAAGACAGAATGTGGTAGGATCGTTTCTGGGACACCTGAGATTTTGAGTGAGATTGAGAGGTTCTATGGGCAGTTGTACACGTCATCGTTGGAGCCACACGCAAGTGTGAGTAACGATCCAAGAGCGAGTCTCATCCGACACTATTCCGAAGATATCCCGGACGTCAGTCTGAGCGAGATTAGAATGGCTCTCTAGCACCTTAAAAACGGTAAGGCCCCAGGCGAGGATGGAATTACAGCGGAGCTTCTGAAAGCGGGTGGAAAACCGGTACTTGAAGTCCTTCAGAAGCTCTTTAATTCCGTCCTCCATGGTGGCATTACATCGGAGGCGTGGAGCAGAAGTGCGGTGGTCTTGTTCTTCAAGAAAGGTGACAACGCTCTCTTGAAGAACTACAGACCGATTTCCCTTCTGAGCCGCGTCTACGTGCTGTTTTCGAGAGTCATTACGAATCGTCTCGCGCGCAGACTTGACGACTTCCAGCCTCCCGAACAAGCCGGTTTCCGAAAGGGCTTTAGCACCATAGACCACATATATACCCTTCGGCAAATTGTACAGAAGTCCGAAGAGTACAATTTGCCACTATGTCTGGCGTATGTGGACTATGAGAAAGCCTTTGATTCCGTCGAAATTTGGGCGGTGCTGCAGTCCCTTCAGCGGTGCCAAGTTGACTGTCGGTATATCGAAGTGTTGAAGTGCTTGTACAGTAGGGCTACGATGGCTATCCGAGTACAGAACCAGAGTACGAAACCTATCCAATTGCAGAGAGGCGTAAGACTGGGTGACGTCATATCCCCGAAACTCTTCACCGCTGCATTGGAAGACGTTTTCAAGCTTCTGGACTGGAAAGGATACGGTATCAACATCAATGGCGAGTACATCAATCACCTTCGATTTGCCGACGATATAGTCCTTATGGCAGAATCGCTGGAGGACCTAAGCACTATGCTCAATGACCTCAATAGTGTTTCCCAACGGATAGGTCTTAAGATGAACATGGACAAAACTAAGATCATGTTTAATGTCCATGTCACACCTATGCCGGTAGTTGTTGGGAACACTAAGCTCGAAGTTGTTGACGAGTATGTTTACCTGGGACAAATAGTCCGACTAGGTAAGTCCAACTTCGACCGAGAGGTCAATCGACGGATTCAACTCGGTTGGGCAGCGTTCGGGAAATTACGGCACATCTTCTCGTCAGGTATACCTCAAACCTTGAAAACGAGACTGTACACCCAGTGCGTGTTGCCAGTGATGACATACGGAACTGAGACGTGGTCCTTCACTGCTGGCCGGATGAGGAAGCTAAAGGTTACTCAGCGAGCTATGGAGAGGGCTATGCTCGGAGTTTCTCTGCGTGATAAACTTAGGAATGAGGATATCCGCAGTAGAACCAGAGTAACCGACATAGCCCAACGGATTAGTAGGCTGAAGAGGCAATGGGCCGGCCATATAGCTCGAAGAACCGACAACCGATGGGGAAGAAAGGTTCTCGAGTGGCAGCCTCGTACCGGTAGGCGAAGTGTAGGGCGTCCCCCCACGAGATAGAGTGACGACCTGGTAAGACATGCAGGAAGTCGATGGATGCAGGTGGCTCAGGACCGTGCTTTGTGGCATTCTTTGGGGGAGGCCTTTGTTCAGCAGTGGACTTGTGAAGGGCTGTAATGATGATGATGATGAAAACTAAAGTGTCTGTCTGGAACATGACTAACCATTTTTAATCATTTATCTGTCTGTTCGGGCTAATCTTGATTGTAACCGATGTGCACCGATTGTAATGAAGCTGGTTACCAAACAGATAGAGACTATTGCCAGGGATGATCTAGGCTAAATTTTATGTTAAAATCTTTGAGTTTGTTTTTTTGAAAATTAGATTTTTTTTAAATAAACGGTCTTTAATGACTATCTTAAATTTAAATAACGCCACATTAAAACATTCCACCTTGGCTAAGCTGGAGCGGGTCGCTAGTTATAGATATAACTACTATTTTTAATTGAAAGAGTTCGAATATTAAAGTAATTAAGCTCTCTGGAAAGTTGGTAACTAAATTTTGTGACCGTATTTCAAACTTATTATTTTATAATTCTTTTATTTTCTCCAGAAGCTTAATTTTACTTTAAAGTTGTTAGTTAACATACTTTTAAAGCTTAATTTATCATTGCAAGAAAAGTTTTTAATAGTGACTGATATATAATGTCTTTTTTATAATAAAGCCATTTGATACTTCTACCTTTATTTGGACTTCTATCAGTTGGTCGCTTTCAGGGTATACGAAGGGCCCCGGGATCTCCGTTTAGAACACAAACAGGGACCCCCATTACTTTGCTCGATTCTATCAGTCTTCTTTTCAACTCACCAACCAGTGGTTTTTAATAAGTGTGAATAAAGAGCACACCGTTCATCTAATGATACGTGACTTCATGACACTTAAATCTATTTTGGATTATGCATTAAATTGCTGATGCGTTATCAACACTAACGACTATAGTAAAAAGCGTTATCACCGTAAAAAGGTAAAAAAAACTTCTTTTAAATCGCACAGTGGTGGAGGCCAGTCATCCAGATGGTATGGATGGTATCGCGACTTTCGTCGCGATGTGCGATGGTGAAATTGTGCGGCTGGAATTAGTCCGAACAATTCCTCAGAGCATTCCCCGTGGTAAATGGGATAAAATATGCAAAGAGATGCAACATCACTTCGCAGTGCCAGTGAGTCAAGGCGATCGGAAAGTGTTCGGACGAAACACAGTATTATTTTACACAAGTATGGGTACTTAGTCTTTCTCAAATTGAGCCGAATCCATTATAACTGTAGCCTTAATGCAGTTTTAGCATGGCTCACTTTGCTAAGAACAATTGGTTCCACTTAAAAAATGTTATCTGCCGAATAGCCTTTGAACCTTTGAAAAGCCTTTGACGAAACACAGCAGCGTTAAGCTGCTATTTTATGTTGGTATTCTGTAAGAGCGTGGTCCTTCCCCGGTCGAGCCAGCCCATTCATGCTACAACTATACCACTAATTTTAGTTGAAACATCGCTCATGGTGGGACCGTTAAACTCACCACTTGTATAAGTCTGCGTGTTGTGGAGCCCATCTTTCTCTACATCTCCCGTTTGGACAAAAGTAATTCGGAAGACGACGTCCTGTATTTCATGGAAGAATGAAGGCGATACCGCATATAGAATGCAACTGATGACTTTATTCTTTACACATTTGTAGCGTATTGAATCCAATAAACCAATTAATTTCAAATCCTACGTTCTCAAGGTTTCGACAAATCACGAAAAAATATTCGATGCTCTCGATTTCTGGCTTTTTCGGGTAGTGTAACGCCGATACAGGCTGTTACACTATCTCTATCTATTTTTATAATTACAATGTTACCTAAATAGCACCTTTGTTTATTGTTTCAAGAATAAGAAAGACGAACGGGCGCACACTCCACCTGATGGTAAGTAGATGCTGTAATCCGCTCTAATTTCTGAAAAGTTTCCCCTTTAGTTACCATGGCTCCAAGACTCGCAATTAAGCTGAACTGCACATTACATGTGAACAAAAAAGTTTATAAATTTCATTATGTCCTCATTTTATAAAGTGGCATGTGTGCTTTTCGTGTTATTGGATAGAATTTTAAAATAGCCTTTGGGAGTATTGAAAGCTTTTCCACTTAGATCTTTATGTTGAATTTAAAATTTCATTCCATTTCTGTTTACTTGAGAATTTACGTGCCATTAAAATAAAAGTATTTATTGAATAAAACTATTTCACAGATATTTTTGCGTTTAATCTTACTTATTTTTAATAGTTTTTATTTTAGAGTTTATTCGACAGAAATAGACGTAGATATAGACATTCATTGACATTAATACACTCACATTGTACATTTAGAAGTAATCAGAAAACAAAAGATAAGGGAAACATAAATATACATAAATTTTAGCAAAAAATTTACTTTGCATGTGATGCCAAAAAGGACGACTCAGTGTACGCTACCGAAGATTCTGCAGCAGCGCTAATTTTCAGCGGCGCCCCTATAAACATTGCTTTTAGTATTGTGCCTGCGTCGTTACTGGTGCAACATTTTTTAATATAGAATAAGCAATGTTCAATAGATCAGTAAGCGCAAACGGCAGTGGGCCGGGCTTATCCCACGACCGGGTTCCCGCCTTCTCGTGGCGGGAGGACTTAGAAGCCGTGGCTTGGTCACCCGCCGTGTACAAAGAAGAACCCCTTGGCTGGCCCGTAGTATAGGGTCAGTCCGAGGTCGTCACTTCGAATGGGCTTGGCGAGGCCACATCGGATGTGTGTCGATGGGCTGCGGCTAGAGGGATGTCTTCTTCCCCTATCGCTGCAGCCGAATTAGAGTCGCGGAGTAAGAGGAGTATTGGTATGGCAATGCACCACTTGCGCTATCCTCCACGAATCTGACGGGCCGCACCGTTGATGCCAAGTTGGTGGGGCCGCGGGGGATAAAGGAATAAAATCATTTTTATTCAATTTAGATTACAGTACATAATACTTATTGAAAAACATTTTTTTACTTTCACCACTGGTTTGTAAAAAAAACTTCTGTCCTGGGAAGACCCAGCAAGAAACCCAGCGGGACTTTTTTTTAAAAAGAAGCACTAATTACTATATAATATTTTAAACAATTGTTATGAAAATATTTAGAAACAGCATGGTAGCGATCACCTCATACCCAGGGTTTGTCATGTACTCTTTAGTAGTATAATAACCCTTACTAGACAATTTTTTCTTAATAAATAATTTAAGCCCTTTGATAGAAAAGCTACTATCCAACTTCAGAGAGGTTTAAGACAAGGTGACGTTATATCCCCGAAACTCTTTACCGCTGCATTGGAAGACGTTTTCAAGCTGCTGGACTGGAAAGGATTCGGTATCAACATCAATGGCGAGTACATCACTCACCTTCGATTTGCTGACGATATAGTCCTTATGGCAGAATCGCTGGAGGACCTAAGCACTATGCTCAATGACCTCAATAGTGTCTCCCAACTATAGGTCTTAAGATGAACATGGACAAAACAAAACTCATGTTTAACGGCCATGTCACACATATGCCGGTAGTTGTTGGGAGCACTAAGCTCGAAGTTGTTGACGAGAATGTTTACCTGGGACAAATAGTCCAACTAGGTAAGTTTAACTTAAACCGAGAGGTCAATCGACGAACTCAACTCGGCTGGGCAGCGTTCGGAAAACTACGACACATCTTCTCGTTAGACATACCTCAAAGCCTTAAAACGAAATTGTACAACCAGCGCGTGTTGCCAGTAATGACTTACGGATCTGAGACGTGGTCCTTCACTGCTGGCCGTATGAGGAAGCTCAAAGTCGCTCAGCGAGCTATGGAGATGGCGATGCTCGGAGTTTCTCTGCGTGATAAACTTAGAAATGAGGACATCCGCAGTAGAACCAGAATAACCGACATAGCCTAACGGATTAGTAAGCTGAAGAGGCAGTGGGCCGGCCATATAGCTCAAAGAACCGACAACCGATGGGGAAGAAAGGTTCTCGAGTGGCAGCCTCGTACCGGTAGGCGAAGTGTAGGGTGACCCCCCACGAGATAGAGTGATGACCTGGTAAGACATACAGAAAGTCGATGGATTCAAGTGGCTCAGAACCGTCCTTTGTGGCGTTCCTTAGGGGAGGCCTATATTCAGCAGTGGACTTATGAAAGGCTGTAATGATAATGATGATGCTAGCTCAAAGGTAGCTCTAAAAAATTATAGGCCCATCTTGCTATAAGGCGCCTTGTCAAAGCTACTTGAGAAGCTTGTAAACAAAAGGTTAACCGGATATTTGGAATCTCGACAGTTGATCTCGCCAGGACAATTCGGTTTTAGAAAAGGTCGAAGTACTGAAGATGCTGTATCCCTTTTTACATCTACGATATCATCAATACTTGACTCTGAACAGAGCTGTTTTGGCGTTTTGTTAGATTTAGCACACACATTTACACTGTGTCAATTCCAATACTTTTAAAAAAATTAAACTATATAGGTGTTAGAGGTATTGCCGGTGATTGGTTTCAGAGCTACCTCACGGACTGGTAACAGTGTGTGAGGATTGGTCGGGCTGTGAGCCTGCCACAAGATGTACCTTTTCGTGTACCGCAGGGCAGCATACTTGGTCCTACGTTATTCACTGTCTATATCAATGATATACATAACCTACCCATGGAAAACGAAGAAACGATATGTTACGCCGATGATACTGCTATTGTATTCCATGGCTCAACATGGAATGATGCTTTTTACAGTGCTGAAAGAGGTCTAAGAAAGGTCTTTAGTTTGCTACAAAATAATCTTTTGACCCTAAATGCTAAGAAGACTGTGTATCTATGCTTTCATAAGACAGCAGTCAATGCGTCAGTACAACAAACAGTGGTTAAGATTCATGAGCCTTCTTGCACAAGCAAATCGTTTGCCTGTGAAACCTTGAGTAGATCCGACGTAATTAAATATCTCGGTGTCTTCGTTCATGATAAACTGACATTTGAAAATCATATCTTTCGGCTCGAGTCAGGAAGGTTATTCGTATTTTAAAACATACTAATAACATACATATTTAAGATCTGTGTATTTTACGTTATGCTAGTCTCTTATAACTTACTGTATTACTTGCTGGGGAAGTGCAGCAAAAACTTTCCTGATCAGAGTTGAGAGAGCGCAACGTTCGGTTATAAAAGTAATAGAGTTTATATAGTAATATATATTCAAGTTTTGATTTATATAATGACAGTGCACTATTAAATGTAAGACAACTTTTCATATTGAAGACCTCCCTAACTGTTCATAAGTGTACTCTGGCATCTCCAGAGTATAAGACATTGCTGAAACGAAGAGTATTCCGCTTGCCAAATCCCGCTATCAACGCTGCTTTTTCTAAACGTTTTGGGCAATTAGTGAGAATTCAAGTGTACAATTCGGTCCTTAAGTATTGCGATATAAAAGAAAAATCAGTCTGGATGCTAAAACAACCATAACAAAATGGTTACTTACTCTGAGCTACGATAATACAGAAAACTTAATTAAAACGTAATCTTCATCATAAATTTACGTAAATAAAATATATGAATACAGTATGTAATATCCATATGTATCTATAGGAGTTTCTAATTTATATATGTTTTATTAATAATCATTGTAATATTTATGAATAACAGTATTTTCTTTACTAACAATTCAATATTTTACCTCAAATTATTTTCTTATACATATTAACTTAATATAAATATTTCTTTTATTTTATATTTTGTTTTATTTCAAAACAAAAAGCTAACATAATGTAATAATCGTACGTCGACCCAGTGTCAATTAATGAAAGCCTGGTGTGACAAGAAAATCGTATCAGGCCCTCACGACACACACATGCCTAGTACGAGGACCACAGAACTACACACCCTTGTTTATACACTCCAGCTTAGTTGGTATGATAAGATTCGGAACAATTATTTGTAGGCCATACAAATACTTGTTCCGTGCCGCATTCGAATCCGCGGTCCCCAGCGCAGCAACTCATTGCTAAGCCTATAAGATAATTTATATATTATATATAAGATCATAGTTTATAATTGTATACTAGAGAATTAAGACTACTGTACTTCCATTTTATTATCTTATATTGTATATTATAATCTGTGCCACCTTAGCTGTAAATAAACATTTTTTCATTTTCATTTTCATTTTCATTTGAGATCGTCAGAAAATTGGATATTAAAAATGCCAGATCACACTACCAAATTTTTGGAAAAATCATTCACAATACAAGCTGTCCGATTATGGAATCACTTGCCGTTATCAACAAGATGCGCACAATCCCTAGCAGTTTTTAAGAAACATGTACATGATAACTTTTTTCAACTTTGATTTTATCTAGTTCATTCTACTACTTCTCCCTAGTTTTATCTAGTTGTACTCTTCGATTCACCGAATAACACCTTCAGATTACTCCCTAAAGTCCACGACGTGTCATCATCATCATTACAGCCCTTTACAAGTCCACTGCTGAACATAGGCCTCCCCCAAGGAATGCTACAAAGCACGATCACGAGACACCTGCATCCATTGACTTTCTGCATGTCTTAACAGGTCGTCACTCCATCTAGTGAGGAACCGCGATACACTTTGCTTACTGGTACAAGATTACCACTTTTTTTTTATAGGATAACGGTGACAAACGAGCACACAGTCCACCTGATGGTAAGTGGTTGCTGCAGCCCATAGACATCTACATCTATCCTCTGTTACAAATCAAAATATAGATGCGTTGTCACCCGTGAGGACTAAGATGGAATGCCTCATTTCCAGTAAAAAGGGCCTCCGGCCACCTGCACTCACCAAGCGAAACGCAGAGGTAAACTTCTACTTCACGCTGGTTTTCTGTGAGGTCGTGGTACTACCCCGGTTCGATCCGGCCCATCCGTGCAACAGTAAAAGCTGCCGCGTGGCTCTACCACTGTTAAAAAACCTTTCTTCCTCATCGGATATCGGTTCGTCGAGCCATCGGCCGGCCCATAACCATTTAAGCTTAATAACCAAAGAATGTAGCACTGTAATCTAACCTTACATAATTTCCAAAAAAAATCACTTTTATAAAACCAAAGTGACAAACAAACTTCAATAATCCACTTAATGGCAAGTGGCTACTTTCCATGGACACGTGACCAATTTCAAAAAAATAAGGCTACAGATGCGTCGTTACACATAGGACAACGACAAAACGCCTCACACGTCTCTAATTACAATGGCTCTTTATGTGCTTCAGGCAGGAATACAGCGGCACAGGCGCTGCTGTTTGGAAGCAGAAATGATTCAGAGGGTAGGACCACCCACACCCAGTATCGTCATTTGCGTTGAAAATTATAAGATTATTAAGCTATTAAAAATACACTCTCTTTTGCCTAACTATTTGCCCAAAGCGCTGCCCTTTGCACGTGTTTGAATATTAAAATTATCAAAGGGTCGGAAGTCAGCTCATCGAGTAAAGTGAGTGGTACGTTAAAACATAATGGCGTAGGTCTTTTGTGTGTTATTGGTCCATTAGTAATATTTACATTAGGTGTATAAAAATGCTAAAGTCGTCATTATTTACATAAAAAAATTGTAATTCCACATTCCACAAAACTTTTTTGACAGACTTAAAAAAAGGAGAACTTTCTCAATTCTACCGTATTTTTATATGTATATGTCTAGCTTATCTAGCTAATCAAAGTACGAAATTATTTTTATTCTATTTTATTTTATACAATAAGGGTGACAAACGAGCATACAGGCTTTCGCTATGCTAAGACAGTGCTACTTACCATCTAGGGATTCGTTAGTACATATCACCAGGTAGGACTGTGGTCAGGCACTGACTTTGAGTAAAAAACACAGTCTATCTGATGGTAAGAGATTGCTGTGGCCCATAGACATCAACATCTATCCTCGATTAAGAATTAAAATGCACATGCGTTGCCACCCCTGAGGACTAAGACGGAGTGCCTCGTTTCCAGTCAAAAAGGTTTCCGTTTCTCTACATTTACCATACAAAATACAGCAGCAATAAGTCGCTATTTCATGCTGGTGATCTGTGAAATCGTGGCCCATTCGTGCTATAACTATAATATAGTTACTGTGTGGTTCTACCACGTACGTTTACGATTTACGTATCATTGACGATTCAAATGAATTAAATGATAATAATGTATATCCAAAAGTATGGATCCCATCTTGCAGATTTGAATGTATCTGTAGTAAAGTAATATACACAAGCTTTAAATTTTAATTGAAAAATGAAGCGACGAGAGCAACTTTCACCTTTGGGAATAATTTAGCACTCGTCTGTAACGGTGTACTATTCAAGATGTACACAAACCTTTTTATTAGACGTTGCAATCAAATTAGTTTTTATATAACAAAGCAAAAGAGAAATAAAAATTGGCCAAGTTGTTTCTGTTGTACCAGATATTTCTAATTTTCAAAGTTTAAATACTTCAGTAGTGGTTATAATTTTTGTAGAAAGTAGAGTCGCAGCTATTTTTAGAATGTGTAATTGTATTATTTTAGAATGTAACATGGAGAACAAATTTACCTTAATAGACCTACATCGGATGTAATCGGACCTATGTCAGAAGAATACGCATTTTTTATGATACTGTGACACAAAATCGCATAGTGACATCTGTCTAATTGCTCCATAGCTCTCGTAAAAATAAGAGGCCTGTACACAACATTGGAAGTCTTTTTCATTTCTTTTAATAAAAACGTTACCTCCACACTAGTACTTTCTCTTACATCGTGGGCAATTTACATACATACATACATTTCACAAGAATAAACATCCAGACTCAGAACAATTATTTGTAAGCAATACAAATACTTGTTCCGTGCGGGATTCGAACACGCGGCCACAGAGCCGTTGAACGTATATAGTCAGTACTTGTTAGGGTAGTTATAGACCATTTCAGACTATTAACAGCTGTCAAATAATACACATTAAGTAAATAATATAGTACAATATTATATAACTAAATATTCTCAAATTACCATCGGCTGTAATTGACTCCGTTTATGTGCTAAAATTGAACGCTATAATGGAATAAAGAGTACCTCTAAATTGGCTATATTGCCAAAATAATATAAATGCAACACATTCGGCTAGTGGATTAATTATTACTAACGCTTTCAAATATTGCGTAATTTGAAATACTGTTTTCGGCTATAAGGAAGCAAAATGAGAGGCGGTATGGTAAGGAAATGGCATAAATCTACTGTTTTTTTCTTAATCTACTGTAATTAATAAATTCATACATATATACATGCCGGCCGAATGAGGAAGCCCAAGGTCACTCAGCGAGCTATGGAGAGTTTTTCTGCGTTATAAACTTAGAAATGAGGATATCCGCAGTAGAACCAGAGTGACCGACATAGCCCAACGAATTAGTAAGCTGAAGTGGCAATGTGCCGGCCATGTAGCTCGAAGAACCGACAACCGATGGGGAAAAAAGTTTCTTGAGTGGCGGCCTCGTACCGGCGGACGAAGTGTAGGGCGTCCCCCCACTAGAAGGAGTGATGACCTGGTAAGGTATGCAGGAAGTCGATGGATGCAGGTGGCTCAGGACCGTGCTTTGTGGCATTCCTTGGGGGAGGCCTTTGTTCAGTAGTGGACTTGTGAAGGGCTGTAACGATGATGATGATGATACATATATACATAAACGATCATACCCAGAAAAGTGGGCAGAGGATATTGTATTCTATTTTGTATGATCCTGCACACCTCACTCGCATCATTTACGTCATTAACCCATGCACATAGTTTGTTCGTCGATTAAAGGTACTGTTATTTTGGCCCATCTAATCAATAAATCACCAAGAGTAAAGGACCACGTCTGAGATCCATAAGTCATCATCGGCAATACGCACGGATTGTAAAATTTCGTTTACAAGTTTTGAGTTATACCTAACGAGAAAATGTGTCGTAATTTCCCGAAAGCTGCCCAGTCGAGTTGAATCTTAATACAACCATCGACTTCAATATAAATAATTTATTGTTAATTTTTTTAAACCGCTCTACAGATATTGATAAAATTCAAATGAGACCACCTGGGAAACAAAAAAAAATCCTTTCAAACAAAAAAAAAGAATTTTCCAAATCGATTTAGGCATCCTCGAGTAATCGGTGAACATACATAAAAAAGATTCCGACGAATTGTGAATCTCCTCTTTTTTGAAGTCGCTTGAATAATATGATTTGAATTAATGATAATATACTCTAGCATTAATGTATTCTTCTCATAGGACACTTTTCGAGATGGAATGGAGTAATGAATTCTCTTACAAGTTTACAATTTAGCTAATAAACAAAATATTAAAGTGATAAAACTAAAATCGTTAATCTAATTCAATGCAATTATAAGTTATAAAATTGAAGAATTATGTCAAATTCTTAAAAATTCTCCCCTTTTATAGTTCTTCCTATAAGACGTTACCAACAGATATCATTTCAATAATTTTATCGAAATCACGATTCCCTTTATATGAGATTAAAAGAAGTCAAATAACTTGCGTAAAACTATACTGTTACTTCTTTTTTTTTTTTTTTGAAACACGTTACCCCCACACTAGGATTTTCCTCTGTATCGTGGAGGCAGTTTAAAAACACAAATTGCACAAGGACAAACATCCAGACCCGGAACAACTATTTGTAGGCCCTACAAATACTTGTTCCGTGCGGGATTCGAACCCGCGCCCCCCAGCGCAGCAACTCATTACTAAGCCACTGCACCACGGAGCCGTCAAAACTACTATTGTTAGGAAGCAAATTACAGGAAAGGTCTTTTTCGATCAATGGACTTAAAAAGGCCATAAAATAATATGATGTTTATTTGAATGTCAAAGTTTTGCCAAACGTTCGATTGAATACCAATGTATAATCTATGGCTAGCTAGCTAATTCACCGACTGATCAAATCATTGAACTGTGAAATTGTACGACGCTAACATACGATTCAAAAGGTTGACAACATCTAACATAATCTTATTAGAAGCAAAACGCTTTATTGCCATGTCATCCGATCTGAATCAAGACGGTTTTACCAATAATTCAATTTAAAACCTTTTCATGCATCGGTGGGTGCTTTATTCGATTTTTATATTCATACGTGGCACCATCCTCTACTATATTTTGCTTGTAGTATGAATTTGTCGGTTCAAATATATACTACAGTATAATCAAACTTAAAACCTCGATAAATAATCAATCGTTAAATTTAAAGATGTTAAAAATTCTGACTTGGATATGATAGAGCCATGCTGCAGCTATATTAGTAGTACTCATAGTTGTAGCACGAATGGGTCGGCTCGACCGGGGAAGGACCACGCTTTCACAGAATACCAGCGTCAAATAACATCATAATGCTGCTGCGTTTCGTATGGTGAGTGTAGAGAACTGGAATAAATACATACACAGCAGAATTAAGCTGCTATTTTACGCATACCAGCGTAAAATAACAGCTTAATTCCGCTGTGTTTTGTATGGTGAACGTAGATGTACAGATAACCGGTGACCCTTTTTACTGGTATTACACATCTGCATCTGCATTTTGATTCTTATTCGAGGATAAAGGATAGAATAAGGATAAGGATAAAGGCATCTAGCCTATGAGCCACAACATCCACTCACCATCAAGTGGACTGTGTGCTCGTTTGTGACCCTTATTCCATATATTGAAACTTGCCGTGTAGTGACGGTGTTAGTGAAACCACTACCTTGTACGCCATCAGATTGACAGAGAAAAACTGATACACGGGGTGGCCATCAGCATTTTTCAAATAAAACTTAAAGATAATAATTATAAAACTGTGGTTATGTAGGACTCAGTTGTCAACGATTCGATCCACTCTGCGCTGGATGCGGTCAAGTGGAAGTTTTTTTACGTGGTAGAGCCACGCTGCAGCTATATTAGTAGTATAGTTGTAGCACAAATGGGTCGGCTCGACCGGGGAAGGACCACGCTTTCCATCATAGTTCTCACGGGTGACAGCGCATCTGCATTTTGATTCGCAAACGAGGATAGATGTAAATGTCTATAGGCCACAGCAACCACTTACCATCAGGTAGACTGTATGCTCGTTTGTCACCCTTTGCTATAAAAAAAAGCTGGCACTGGGCAGCCTCAGGTCAGAGATGACAATAGTATTCCATCTGAGGTAAAGCTAATCCAAAGGGAAATTAATTGTTTGGAAGTAATTAAGTCAAATTATTTTGATCCCGATACATTTTAAGGAGAAAATATTGACAAAAAATATAAATAATATTCCAAACATAAAATACTTTTATCTAATCAGGAATATCAAAAGTCTCTCCTTTGATATACATTAACAAATAAATCAACGCGAGTTGTGTGCTTACAAATATAAAATATAAAACGACCTTACCGCCTTTAATGTCCAGTGTTAGCGGAATAATTATGCTCATTTATAATAACAGTATTTGGCAAAAGATGAAAGCAAAGTTACACAACAAGTAAGTACTGTCCGTAGTGATCTATGAATCCCAGAAGTGATCCTTCACTGTTTGCCGTTTTGAGATGCTCGAAGTTGTCCGGAATACGATGGTTAAAGTTTTATTTAAATTGTATTATTTTATAATAGGATAATACACGAACCAATCGTAAAGTGGCGACGTAAGGGAATCCACTGACCCATAATGATAATACCAATGTCCTCTAGAACGAATTTCGGTCACGGCGGCCATTCTCAAGGGAGACTATCTATCTATGCAGGAGAGAATTATGGTTCGAGTGTATGTGCAAGACAGGTGCAGAGGGTGCACCTGTCTTGCTCATACACTCACAGATTCTGCGTGCTCTCTGAAACAAAGGTTTTCCCACGGTAGCTAACTGTGAAGGATGATGGTGAGATTCACCATTTAAATATAGGTTGGTATGGGTATTTTTTCTGTACACAGTATGACCAATAGTGTTATCAGGATTTCGGATGACTAAAATATCTAGGAAAGCTAAAGTATTGTTTGCCTCTAACTCCATTGTGAATTGTATTTTAGGGTTTATGGAATTAAGATGGTTTAAAAATGCAGTCACTTTGTCAGATGGTAAAATTGTGAAAGTATCGTCTACGTACCGCTTGTAGAATCTTGGATTTACAGGAGCAGTAAGAAGGGCTTTCTCCTCAAAGTCCTCCATGAATATGTTGGCGACTACGGGAGATACCCCATTGCCACTCCGTCTACTTGCATGTGGAACTCTTCTTTCTACAATAAATAGCCAGATGTGAGGCAGTGTTTGAGTAATACTGCATATTCTGTAGGCATGTTGTTATCTTCTAGCTTTCTAGTAACAATTGAGTTGCAGTCTTCAATAGGTAGGCATGTGAATAGTGACTGAACATCAAAACTGACCATAGTTTCATTGTCATCGAGATGTAGGTCTTTAATCTCACTAACAAAATGGTATGAATCCTTTGTGTGTGTGCTCTGGTATGTCCTCTTATTGGTGACAGTATTTTAGCCAAGTGTTGAGCCAACTTATAAGTTGGTGAATCGATCTGGCTTACTATAGGACGTAGTGGAGCATTTGGTTTGTGTATTTTCGGTAACCCATACAACCTCGGTGGTTTGACACATGATGGTATTGTCGAATTCACGTCGAGATCTAATTTTTTTGAGTATTTTTTTTAATAAAGAAATACTCCGAAAAAAAAATTAGATCTCGACGTGAATTCGACAATACCATCATGTGTCAACCACCATCAACCACCTTAATTCCATAAACCCTAAAATACAATTCACAATGGAGTAGAGGCAAACGATACTTTAGCTTTCCTAGATGTTTTAGTCATCCGAAATCCTGATAGCACTATTGGTCATACTTTGTACAGAAAAAATACACATATCAACCGATATTTAAATGGTGAATCTCACCATCATCCTTCACAGTTAGCTACCGTCAGAAAATCTTTGTTTCAGAGAGCACGAAGGATCTGTGACAGAAAACATCTGGCCGCCGAGCTTCAGCACGTCGAGCAAGTTCTGCAAGACAACAAGCTTCGGGTCCCGCACCTACGTCACAGTGACCGAGTGAAGCCAGCCACAGTCGAGCGTGTGCCTGCTGTACTACCCTATGTCAGAGGAGTCACAGACAAGGTTGGCTACATCTTGAAGTGAGCTTCCATTAAAACATACTTCAAGCCGCTGAAGAAGATTGGTCAATTTTTACCATCCGTCAAGTGTCATATCCCTCTACAAGATGCAGGAGTGTACAAGCTGGATTGTGAATGTGGTCTCTCGTACATAGGACAAACAAAAAGATCTATTAAAACCCGCGTTAAAGAACATATAGCTGACGTGAAGCACCGACGTATCGGGAAGTCTGCAGTTTGTGAACATGTTCAAGATCGTCCCCGTCATTACATTAGATTTGATAGGCCACAAGTCCTCGCAAAAGAACACTGATTCCTCCCAAGGATGATTCGCGAGGCTATTGAAATTAAAAAACATCCTAATTTCAATAGAGAAGATGGATGGGTGCTGCCATCTGCTTGGGATCCCATAATTAATAAAATCAAATCCAAACCCAAGTATACCACTGCTAGACTTCAAGATACTGTAAGCTCATTCTGCGTAAATCGAACCAAAAATTAATATTAAAAACCTGAAGGTAGCCGGGCTAACTATAACAGCAGGACGTCAAACACCTCAGTCCCCCACCACGGGTGTTGGAAAGCACCCAAAACGTCAGGAATATAAAAATAAGTTAATATACCCAATAAAATCCGCAAAATTAATTTTATTTAAAAATGTGTAGTGTTCGCGTAAATATAAGAAATCATTATGTATAACTTTTGTTTTAGTAAAGTTTATTTTAAATTGTTTTCGATTAACCAACTTACAACTATCTTTAAGGAGTTATTAATGCCACTTTTATAGGTCTCTATACTTTTACATGGTATTGTCATGGTGCAATTATCTGCAAACAGTGTTACTGGTTGCACTTGGCATTTAGGTAAGTCAATAATATACAATATACATATAAAAGGACCCACTACACTCCCTGTGGTACGGAGATCCTATTTAATGGATACGAGGCGTCCCATTTTAGTAATCAGGTGTCCACACACAGCATCCACTTGCCATCAGGCAGACTGTGTGCTCTTTGGTCACCCTTATTCTGTAAAAATAAAATTATAAACATATACTACCACTCAATAAATACATGCGTCAGCCCGATGACATCCTTGTAAATTTTGACTTCCGACCTTTTTCTCGATACCCTTTTTAATATTTAAACACACATGTGAAGGGTCGCTGCGTGCCTGATCATTTCGCTAACGCTGGAAGGTTGCTATATATTATTTATTTTATAGTGAAATGTTGTTGCATAATCAATTCAAACTCACTTCAAATTTTATTATTTACTATTGAACCACCCCGCCTTCGCCTGTATAGGACCTATTAATGTGGCGTTATTTAGATTCAAAATAATAAAAGACCAGTTCTTTCATCAATTTTTCTTTCTTTTTCAAAAAAGTTTTTAAGTTTTGTGAATAAGATACAGACTAGATCACTACTGGCTTTTGCTCTGTATCCGTTCGTAAAGTTTCATCATAACCGATTCAGCCATTCCGAAGATTAGTCCGGACAGACAAAGGGACAATTATTTTATAAATGGCTGAGCTAAATAAAATCCAGTTATTTTAATATTAAAGATAGACACTTCAATTTGATTTATATGTTTAGATTGACATTTCCTTTTAAGACATATTTAAGGTTTTTTTTGTAATGTTCCCTCTCAGGAACATTTATCATAAGCATCAGTTCGTAAAAGTCCGTTGTAAAGAGGAATGCCCAATTCTGGCCATGAAACGCGCAGCAACTTACATTTGTTAAAAAATACATCTTTTTTTATGATAAATAATCGCGATATTTACGTATCCAAAAAAGATTGCAATATTTTTGCACAAAAAAAGTATCGAAAAGATAAAAATGAAATTAGGTAAATCCGCAAGTCATTAGTTTTTGGATAAAGTAAAAAGTGTTGCCAATCACAAATCTCATTAAAAATGTCGATTCTGATTTTTAAATCGGTTTTTATGGTGTCATTATTATAATAGTAAAAATATATTTCGATAATTATTATGATGTTATGATAACTAAACAAGCGAACTGCTAGTTAATTTACCAAGAACTCTTTAGACCATAACAAAAATGCTACTGCACAACTTAACTGTTATTCTTATCTGTTCTTAAAAATACATTTAAAATGGAATTTAAATAAATAAAACAAAACATATTTTACAGAGAGACATTAAGAGCCGTGGTAGCTCAGATCTTTAGCGCTCACTGTAAGCTTCATAGTACTCGAGCAACCCGGGTTCGATACCCGCCGGCACGAATGAAATTGTTAATTGCAATTTTAAGTGCTGATTTACCACGTGCTCGACGGTGAAGGAAAACATCGTGAGAAAACCTGCATGTCTGAGAAATAAGAAAAAAATATTTTCGAAGACATGTGAAGTTCGCCAACATGCATTGGGGTTGCGCGGCGGACATTTCCTTGCCCTAAAACCCTCTCAGGAATAAGCCATGGCCAAAGTGTCTATGAACGGTGGGCATTCCCCTTTTTGACATTTTTATTTATAAGTGGTAGAGCCATGCTGGAGCTACATTAGTAGTACAGTTTTAGCACGAATGGGTCGGCTCGACCGGAAAATCATGATGCGCTCATAAAATACCAGCGTAAAATGGCAGCTTAAAACTGCTGTTTCGTATGGTGAGTGTAAAGAACCGGATACTCTTTTTTTTTAGATGGGCAGCAACGTCTCACTATGCGCAAGTGTATTATCTATTGGGAAAAGGCGTGTATTCCTACTAAATCTTTGCCTAATTGTGTGAAAAACTTGTAAACTTATGTTTAACTATGTTTGGAGGGCCTTGCAAAAAAATACACAAAAGACACAAGACGTATTTAAGCAGCGCCGTCAAGACTTTGTCCACAATTTAGATAATTTGTTTGAAATTGCACACGCCGATGTTTTTTAATTAATAAAAATAAATGAGGATAGAATCTTTTTACAGCGTCAAAGAGAACCAGACCGACCTGGTTAATTAGCAGGAGTGGATAAAACTTGACTGATAGAGAGCAAAGAGCGCGCCTTAGAACTATCGATGAAGAAATCATCATCATCATCATCATCATTACAGCCCTTCACAAGTCCACTGCTGAACATAGGCCTCCCCCAAAGAATGCCACAAAGCACGGTCCTGAGCCACCTGCATCCATCGACTTCCTGCATGTCTTACCAGGTCGTCACTCCATCTCGTGGGGGGACGCACTACACTTCGCCTACCGGTACGAGGCTGCCACTCGAGAACCTTTCTTCCCCATCGGTTGTCGATTCTTCGAGCTATATGGCCGGCCCATTGCCACTTCAGCTTACTAATCCGTTGGGCTATGTCAGTTACTCTGGTTCTACTGCGGATATCCTCATTCCTAAGTTTATCACGCAGAGAAACTCCGAGCATAGCCCTCTCCATAGCTCGCTGAGCGACCTTGAGCTTCCTCATCCGGCCAGCAGTGAAGGACCACGTCTCAGTTCCGTATGTCATCACTGGCAATATGCACTGGGTGTAAAGTCTCGTTTTCAAGGTTTGAGGTATACCTGACGAGAAGATGTGCCGTAATTTCCCGAACGCTGCCCAACCGAGTTGAATCCGTCGATTGACCTCTCGGTCGAAGTTGGACTTACCTAGTCGGACTATTTGTCCCAGGTAAACATACTCGTCAACAACTTCGAGCTTAGTGTTCCCAACAACTACCGGCATAGGTGTGACATGGATATTATATTATTGATGTTGATACCGTATCCTTTCCAGTCCAGAAGCTTGAAAACGTCTTCCAATGCAGCGGTGAAGAGTTTCGGGGATATGAGGTCACCCTGTCTTACACCTCTCTGCAATTGGATAGGTTTCGTACTTTGGTTCTGTACTCGGATAGCCATCGTAGCCCTACTGTACAAGCACTTCAACACTTCGATATACCGACAGTCAACTTGGCACCGCTGAAGGGACTGCAGCACCGCCCAAATTTCGACGGAATCAAAGACTTTCTCATAGCCCACATACGCCAGACATAGTGGCAAATTGTACTCTTCGGACTTTTGTACAACTTACCGAAGGGTATGTATGTGGTCTATGGTGCTAAAGCCCTTTCGGAAACCGGCTTGTTCGGGAGGCTGGAAGTCGTCAAGTCTGCGCGCGAGACGATTCGTAATGACTCTCGAAAACAGCACGTAGACGCGGCTCAGAAGGGAAGTCGGTCTGTAGTTCTTCAAGAGAGCGTTGTCACCTTTCTTGAAGAACAAGACCACCGCACTTCTGCTCCACGCCTCCGGTGTAATGCCAACATGGAGGACGGAATTAAAGAGCTTCTGAAGGACTTGAAGTACCGGTTTTCCACCCGCTTTCAGAAGCTCCGCTGTAATTCCATCCTCGCCTGGGGCCTTACCGTTTTTAAGGTGCTGGAGAGCCATTCTAATCTCGCTCAGACTGACGTCCGGGATATCTTCGGAATAGTGTCGGATGAGACTCGCTCTTGGATCATTACTAACACTTGCGTGTGGCTCCAACGATGACGTGTACAACTGCCCATAGAACCTCTCAATCTCACTCAAAATCTCAGGTGTCCCGGAAACAATGCTGCCACATTCTGTCTTCAGCTTTGACAGTTGGCTCTTTCTGGCAGACAGATCTCTGGCAAAGACTTTGGAGCCTTGGTTCCGCTCGATCGCTTCTTCAATACGAGCTGTATTGAAGTTGCGTAAGTCCCGCCGCATGCATTTGGAGATCTGTCTGTTCAGATGCCTGTATGCTGTCAAGTCTGTTGAAGAATGTAGCTTCATCTCCCGTCTAACAGCCATGAGATTAAGAGTGTGATCGGAGAGTTTTTGTGTTCTTCTGCGGTGGGTCTTGCAGAACTTAGCTCCGACCGCATGGACAGTTTCCACGAGCTTGTCATTCATATCGTCCACTTCATTGCAGTCTTCTAGGCACTGAAAACGGTTTTGTAACTCGAGCTGAAAGGTTTCGGGACTGCACGAGCACGAGGGGGACGGAGCGTTGATTTCATTAGACGAGACCTCTCCAACTTAACGTTTAGGTTCAGTGTGCCTCTAACCATTCGATGATCGCTACCAGTTTTCACCCTCGCGCTCACGGAGACATCACTGAACAGTTGTCGTCTGGTCGTCATAATGAAGTCAATCTCATTTTTTGTCGAACCGTCGGGGCTGAAGACCGATGAAGAAATACGTCGTGCTAAATATTTGTCTGAGCCGACTCCTGCGACATCATCTTATGTACCGTTACAAGACGACTCATCATCAGAATCTAATGAAAAATTTTATTTACAAGAGGACTTAACGAAGCTTGTCGAGAACACGCAACCATGCAAAACACCTCTGGGGAGAGATTTTATTACTCCAAAATTAGTAGCAGCGCTAGATAGGTGTCAAATGAGTATGAGAGATTCTGTGTTCATTCTTGAAGCAACTATGGAAGCGCTTGGATATTGATGATGATTTGATGATTTCCGATAAATGAGTCTTCCGTCCACGAATTCAGACAGAAAAACGGAAAAAACGCGCTGAAGCCATAAAAATTGATTTCCAAAATAAGGTACCGGAAGATGAGACTGTGCATTGGGACAGCAAGCTTTTGCCTGCTTTAAATGCTTGGAAATCAAAAGAAGAACCTCTTCCTGTAGTTATTTCTCGTGAAAACAAAGAAAAGCTTATTCCTGTACCAAGACTAGAAAGTTCCACATGAAGTGAACAAGCACAGGCAGTTTGGAACGCAATTTTAGACTGAAATTTAGAAGATAAAGTGCAAATTGTTTATTGTGATACTACTGCTTCAAACACAGGTCTCATAAACGGTGCTTGAATACTTTTTGAACAAAAACTGAACAGAGAAACGCTTATTTTCGATTGTCGACATCACGTGTATAAATTGGTCTTAAAAGGGGTATTTGATCAGTCATGTAACGACAAGCTCTGATATTCCGCTCTTTAAAAAGTTTCGAAAAAGCTGGAAAAGTATTAATGCTGATAAAATACAGAACTATATAGAAAAACTTACACAGCACCTTACTGACTTCGAAATTGACAACTTGCTATAGTTTTATCGAACTGAACTGACAAAAGATATAGTCAGAGATGATTATCGAGTGTTAATAAAGCTTTCTCTGATATTTTTAGGTGGAGATATCAAGAAAAACATAAAAATACGACCTCCAGGTGTTATGCATCAAGCTCGATGGATGGCAAGAGCGATTTATTCCCTGAAAATATCGTTATTTGGTGCTAAATTCAAGATCACAAGCAGAGACGAGGCGGCATTGATTGATGTTTGCTTGTTCATCGTAATATCCTACGGTAAACCATGGCTTCAATACACTTTCAGCAATAAAATCACCTTACTAACATTTGTATTTTTTGAAATCAATGAAGTCTTACGAGAAAATTGATAAAACTATCTCAAAAGCAGCCTTGCAGAAGATCACTCAGCATTTGTGGTATATAACAGACGAAGTTTCCTTATTATCACTTTTTTTTTTATAGGAGTGGGGGCAAACGAGCATGCGGCTCACCTGATGGTGACTACCGCCGCCCATGAACAACTGCAACACCAGGGGAATCGCAGATGCGTTGCCGGCCTTTTAAAAAGGAGTACGCTCTTTTCTTGAAGGTCCCTAAGTCGTATCGGTCCAGAAAAATCGCTGATGGTAATCGATTCCACAAGGAGGTCGTGCGAGGAAGAAAACATCTTCTAAATCGCACAGTGGTGGACCGCCAATCATCCAGATGGTGTGGATGGTATCGGGAGTTCTGCCGCGATGTGCGTTCGTGAAATTTGGCGGCTGGGATTAATCCGAACAATTCCTCAGAGCACTCCCCATGGTAGATGCGAAAGAAAATGCAAAGGGATGCAACATCTCTTCACAGTGCCAATGAATCGAGCCGATCGGAAAGGGCTCGGTCGTCGACAATTCGAGCCGCTCTGCGTTGGATGCGGTCAAGTGGAAGGAGCTGGCACTGGGGAGCCCCTGCCCAGAGATGGGAACAGTATTCCATGTGAGGCCGAACTTGCGCCTTGTAAAGTAGCAGG
This sequence comes from Parnassius mnemosyne, assembly GCA_963668995.1. Taxonomy (NCBI): domain Eukaryota; kingdom Metazoa; phylum Arthropoda; class Insecta; order Lepidoptera; family Papilionidae; genus Parnassius; species Parnassius mnemosyne. Next base: position 63,750,971 of record CAVLGL010000093.1, read on the forward strand.
CGGTGTTCCGGCATGAAATACTGTCCCGCTCTGCTGAGCACGCCAAGCTTTTTAGAGGCCAATTTGGCCTTCCCTTCCAAGTGACCACGAAACTGCACGTCACTCGATATGTCGACTCCGAGGATACCGATACTGGCTGAGGCAAGAAGGGGAGTGCCTTGAAACTGAGGAGATACGACAAAGGGGTTCTTTTTAGCGGTAAACGCGCAAACTTGTGTCTTCTGAGGATTAAATTGGACTAGATTTAGTCGCCCCCATTCCGAGACTTTGTTCAGCAAAGACTCGACTTCAGACACAAGTTTGTTCCGGTACTCAGCGACGTTTTCCCGAGAAATATTGGCACGGCCGGTGTATAGAGCATCACCAGTGCTGTCATCCGCATAGCAATGAATGTTACCAGTTAGCAACATATCATTGATATGCAGAAGAAACAGCGTTGGTGATAGCACACAGCCTTGTGGAATACCAGCGTTAATAGGCTTGTAGTCAGAGCATGCACCGTCTACAACGACCTTGATGCTCCGATCTGCAAGGAATCTGGTTGATGATAATGTGTACCAAGAAGCTAAAGTCAAAATAGTTCAAAATTTAACGAAAAAGAAAGAAATAACTTATGGAAAACGATACATCCCCTCGAAAGAAGAACTTTGAGGTTCATTTTATTGTAAGATTATTAAAGGATATTGGCATTAATAGTAAAATAATTTTTTACTGTTGTTTCCTGTGAAAGTATATTTTTTAACACTCTTATCTTAATTTGTTCCAGAAAAAAACATCTCTGACTTCATTTCAGTAAAAAGAAAGTCCTTGTTCAACCACGTTAAATTGAAGACAGTTTTCTACATGAATGTCCTACTTTGTGGTCAAATAATGCTTCGTTTCAAGAAGCCAGAAAAAAGTTTCGGCACTGAGCGTAGTAAACGATGTAGTCGAAAGAGCGAATAAGTTAATGCAAAACTTTCATGGATTAATCACTATTGAGCAGGAACAAAAACAATTTTTATTACGTTGCGTACATGAATACTGGAAAATTTATCCTGACTCTAAAAACAAACATTAAAAATAAATATGAACAATAATAATATTATATAATGTAAATGAATAAATAATATACTGTTCGTGTGTATTGGAGTTTTAATTAAGTAATAAAAATTAACTTCTTAATCCCTCTTACAGTAAGTCAGTACAAATTTTCATGTCAAAAGTTTGGCATTAAGTCGGCACGGGTTATCGTTGTCCATCGCAATACTATTTATTATTTGAATCAATGAGGTCAATCCGAATAAAAATAGAGGGTAGGCGATTTGGCGAAAAAAAAATTCCCTTATGTTTTGCGACACCCTAATATATATGTGGCCAATAAACTTAATCATACGTAGCATATGGTCCTGCTTCTCTATAAAAAATCTGATATTTCCCGAACGTCTCTGCATCCATTGGAGGAAATGGGGTGATAGATTTTCATATTCCAATTTTACAAAGCTATTTCGTTTACCTGTATCAGCCGTAATCTCTTCACTCACTCCTTTCTCACTCATATCATTCTCAACACAGGTCATCCATCTTTTCTTAGGCAGCCCTCTACTCTTATATCCATGCACTTTCATAGCCAATATTCTTTTCGTTTCGTGGTTTAATCCTCTTCGCGTAATATGGCCATACCATGCTAGTATACCTATTCTGTTACTGGGTCACATTCAAAAACTAAGAATATTGTCCTCCAGACCGAATTTGTCGGTCACAGCAGCCAATTCCAACGGATAATTTTATGTGGTAGAGCCACGCTGCAGCTATTCGGTTGGTTCGACCGAAATAGGACCACGCTCTTAGAGAATATAAGCGTATAATAGTACCTTAATCCTAATATGTTTCACATGGTGAGTATGGAGGACCGTAGTACGATAGTGACACTTTTTAATGGAAAAGAGGCATTCCACCTTAGTCCTCAGGGATGACAACGCATTTGAGCGACCTTAATTGAGGTAACAGCAAAACAGCATCCACTAACAATCAATTGGACATTTAAATAAGCGCACACAGCTTGTTTACTCTTATTAAAAAAAGAAAGTAGTAGTGTAGTGTAGTAAAAGAGTGTAGTAGTAGTGTGAGCCGAGCGCAAGTACAGTCTTCAATAGATCACTTTCATAGTCCGAATGGACGGCTATCCGACACGACCATAGAGAGACCAACTGCTTTACGCGCTTTTCTAAGCACGGGCTTAACACTACCAACTTCCTAACTAAAGGCTACTACAGAGTATTTCTTCCCAGGAAAACTTAATAACCGATTTTCGCCAGACCCGGGATTTAAACCATTTGACCACTAGTTGAGGTAGTCAATATATAGTACTATAAGAATAATACAGTATAGCATTTCCGCGAGTATAGCTGAAGCGGCACCAGGAATCAAATAACGGCAGTGATTGAAACTGCAAAAGAAGAGATCGTGTTTGGAATACAACTGATATTACCATTTGTCTAAGAATTTATTGCAATTATTGTGTTGTTGGAATATTTTAGATGTAATTCGTTTTTCTTGTCTTCTAATAATGCTGTGTTGTTTGTATTTTATACTAGCGATACATCCTGGATTTAAATGAATGCGATTTACCAGTGCCTTATTGTTTTATGACTTGAAAATAAGACGTTTATTCTTTGGCCGTGGAAGAAAAAGGAGAGATCTCTCGTCGGGCAAGGTTCAGCTGAGGGAGTGGCCGACACCCCGTGTACAGAACTTTCTATATATACTACAGTACTTCGGAACACTGATAGCGCGATTTAGGCTTCGATGCCTTTCGCTTGTGGCGCAACGGCAGCACCGCCTCAATACTCCCTCCAGTATACTTACAAAAACAATTCCTTTTTTTTGTAAATATTTTTCAGAAAGTATATTGAAGATTGATGATTAAATAATATGATCCGCAAAAATTTGTTCATAGGGGGATATTTTGCTTCGCTGTAACATTTGTCAGGCGGTTGGCGACCAAACTTTCTATTATTAAGAAAATACACATGATTGTTATTATTGTCATGTCACTTATTGTCATTGTGACATATTATTAGCAGCGTATAAATTTCATACGGGTCCCACTCCTAGGCACAGGCTTCATTTATAGGTTAGGGCAAGGAATTGCCCAACGTTTTTTTCAACCAAGTTTTTTTCTGAGATATTAGTTTTATTCCGTTTGGATTAGATTAGAAATGGATAAGCCAAACTACGGCTATTCCTAAAAAAGTGCGTAAAATTAAAGTATAAACCACCAAGGCATTGTTTTTTGTACTAATATAGTACAATATTCTAGAAACTTTTTTTTTTAATTTAAAACTAACTACCTTACCCCTCAGTCCCAACAAGGAACATCAGGTGTACAGCACATTATTACCTTTCATTTTCAGGCTTAGAAATTCTTAATTTTTGTCTCTTCTAAGGCGGATTGCGCTATACCAGACTTTGATGCTCCTGTCCATCACCGGTATATGTTTCATAGTTACACAATATGGTTATAATGCCATCTATTGGAAGCCCATCAATCTGGCACATCTTCAACAAATCGCCAATTTGTTCGAAAAATCCCTTACCGACTCTGCCGATAACTTCTGCTACATAAATTTGCTCTGTCACTATTTCCTCATTCATTCTTTCTACATGACCAAACTACCGAAGAATTCCATTACTGTGATCACATTATCATCTTGCAAACCATTTTAGTAGTATGGATACAGATCCATGTGTTATTTAGAAATATAAAACATTTCTTGTTGAGGGAGAAATACCCGTAGTATAAGCTAAATTTTCTTCACACGATTCAGACGATTCGTATGAGAGATAATATTATAAAGAAGTAACAGTGACAAATTAGCACATAAGGGCTAGGTCAGGAGTAATAATCTCTTAGTTATTATTCTTAATAATATATTATTATAAGTATCATTTATATCTTAATAATATGTTTAAGTATATAAACTTTTGTATATTAATTGTTTAATTCTCTCAATCGTATCAAAGAATGCTATACACGCAAAAACTTTAGATTTTATACAAATCATTGGTGTGATATCAGCAGTAGTTTTTTGTTTAGGATGCGTGAACAATTTGAGTCCGATCCAAAACAGGCCACCGAGTGACCGAATGCCCGGCCAACATCATTTTATGTCAGCTATGCAGTTCCAGTAAACAAAGCTTCAGGTGGAAGACGCAATTAATTATAATTTATCTTGACCGCTTTAGTCGTAATAGGGAACCAAATTATTCGTCTTATTAGATATAAAAACTAAATCCACAGTGTTTTTATATTTTCCATATCTTTTTCTCTATCTTTTCCTCTTTGTACCCCGGAAAAATACTTTGTGGCCTGGAGTGAGGCAAAGTGTATTTAGTAAAATAAATTAATACAAAGCTGCTCAAAACACTCAAAATTCCACTAGTTTTCAGCCGAAAAAAATTAATTATAACTAAAAAAAATTTAAATACCATTTACATTCCATGGCTTCCCACATGATAGATGAAGAGTTTAAAAATAAATTGAGTTGAACAATAGATATTTTAAAAAGTTATCGTGTTTACAATAAATTAAACAAATTGACGTCAAGAATATACAAAGCCATCGCAAATTGGACGTTTTTGGAGCAGCTTCGTACTCGTGTTAACTCGTCACTTTACTGTTAATATTATTTTTCAGTATATATTTTTCATATAAACAGACAATAAAATTTTCCTCGCTTCCGGTTTCTGGCCTTCAGGGGAAATGTATCGTTCATACAGAGATGCAGTCAAAAACAGTATCCTAAATATTATTATAGAATATAATATCTAACAAATTTTAATGTAATTACCAGGCAATTCATTCTGTTTTAAAGTACGCAGTGATTGGAAGTCATAATATTTTTCCATCATTTCTCATAGTCGCTTTTTACGACACCCACGGAACGAAATACGGTGATGAATACTCTTAGGCGACCTAAGAGGATTCATCAACGTATTTGCCAATTTAATAAAAGCAATAAAATAAAAAAATAACATTACAATTAATTTCACACCAGCAATTACAACAGATAAATCGAATTAAAAGAAAAACTAGTTACGTATCGCCTTATTTATTTTGTAGCAACAAACGACACTCGGTTCTATTTGCCAAACAGTTTTCGCTACGTCGCGTCGGATTCCCCATGTTTGAATTTATCCAAATTCAAAAGTTCACAGTTTAACAGTGTGCGTTCCAGGTGGACACGTTCTATCAACTCAATTAAAAATTTTGCCTTTGCTGTAGTAGAATAAATAAATTTATAGTTTACCTTTACAAGGCTTATATAAGAAAGCTTATAGTAAAGGTAAGCGATAATATAATGGAGCGTTCTAATATGAAAAATATGTTAATTGTATGAGGCGATTTTATAGGTGGTAATTCCTTGCTGCAGCTATATTATAGTTGTAGCACAAATGAGTCGGCTCGACCGGAATCACGCTCTCACAGAATATCAACGTGATGATGTCGTAAAGTTAGTGGAGGGAACCGGAGACTCATTTTACTGGGAATGAGGCATTCTGGTCCTCAGAAGTGACAATACATCTGCATTTTAATTCTTAATCGAGGATAGATGTTGTTTTCTATGCGTCACAGCATCCAATTTGCATCAGGTCGACTTTGTACTCGTACGTCATCATTGTTCTATATAAAAAAATAAAGAAATACACGGTGGTTGATTGCCAACCATATTTCATGTTTTTGAAACAAGTATTGTCACACAGTTCACATAGTAAATGAACGGTGTGGTCCATAAAATCTACATTTATTCGTTAATAAGAATCAAAATGCATATACGTTGGAACCCTTGAGGACTTAGATAAATACCTCTTCATCGTTAAAAAGGGTCTCTAGTTCATTCTTCGTTATGAAAATATATATTTTTATTCAAGCAGTCCCTCTTGTACCATTTTCATCTCATACTAAACTAAATCCTGAATAAGATTTTTCCTTTATATGTCTCTCAAGAATTTTCGTAGCTTATGTTATTATAAGTGACACGATAAGTTTTTTCGATGCAAAAATATTTAAAATAATTTAAAATCAAAAATTTTGTAAAGCCGACTTCAATATAATTCAAAAACTATTGGTATGACCTTGATCAAATTCATATGGGACCACACGAGATGTATAAGCTTTTATATGAAATAAAGAATCATCGAAATCGGTTCACCCAGTAAAAAGTTATGAGGTAACACACATAAAAAAAAACAAAAAAAAAATACAGTTGAATTAAGTACCGTCTCCTTTTTGGAAGTCGGCAGAAAAGTAGATTCTCATTATATTTCATTTCTTTACAAAACAAGAGACCCCATTTAAAATATTTTAGTATTGAATCTTTATTATTTTTAATCAGTTTATGGTTATTTAAAGCTCTTATTATTATTATCATCATCCTCTTATAGCCTATCAAAAGACCACGTCCCATAGGCCTCCTCCATAGATTGCCTCATATTGGAAAATTTGCCAAGTTACCACCCCAGTGAGGCGGGTTAGAAACCGCAGTTTTTTTTTATTTTGCTTTCAATTTTCTATAATATACAGATAGTTTATAAAAAAATTTGCTGCTTTCTGGTTTCCAATTCGACTATGTTCTTTTTAGTTTGTTTGTTAGGCGGTATCTTCGCAAGTTGTGAACTGATTATGATAAATTTAATTCTTTATTAAATAGGCAGCACTCCAAAACGTGGCATATTTAAATTCGCAGAAAATCCGCCCTTAATTCTATTTTATTATTTACTAGCTTTTTACCCGCGGCTTCGCTCGCGTGCGCTTAAATTTAGGAACATCATTAAATGCTGTTCCGTGCCAAATTTAGAAAAATTCGATCACTTTTAGTCATCTCGGTGTCTATGTCTCTATGTCTGTCAAAGATTTTTTTCATTCTAAAATACTATTAGACGTAGATGATTGGTAACATGCTACAGAAACACGTGAATATATTATACATATGTCTAGAAACACCTGCTATTTTTATATCGGGCGTGTCTTCCGAATTCCTATGTATCCATAAGAAAGGTAAATATCATAGAATTATTACCCAGTTACACCAATTATAAATAATATAAATTTTATATTATTACGTAATAATTCTATAGTAAATATGTAGTTGAAATCAAAATGTAATATTATTATTTACATTTTACTCTTTACATTTATTCATAGTTAAAATGAATTTAGTTTTAACAAAGTAATATAATGTTTATTTGCGACATTTTATTCATATCATTGGTCCTATTTACCTAATATTGATTGGCACCATAAAATAGATGTAGATATTTTTTTACTTGGAGTTAGACATGAAAATTTCATACATAGAGATCTATAATAATGAATACTACACATCGATTAAAACTAATGTTACGGATTTTTTTACGCATTTAGATGAAAGTTCTGAGTAAAAGAACATATCGTTGATGTGAAGCACCGAAGCTCCGGGAAGTCTAAAGTATGTCAACATGTTTAGTATCGTCCCAACCATTATATCGAATCTGATAGACAACAAATCCTTGCAATAGAACAATATATATATATATATATATATATATATATATATATATATATATATATAATTTGAAAAGTTAAAATTAAACGGGATAAAATCCTTCAAATTAGTTTTATTCCTTATAAATTTTATTCACAGTGAACGTGAGGAGCACTACACCCATGGGGTGGAAAAATGTTCGCCTTGTTGTGGCGGTGAAAGAGAATCCGCCACCTCATATCGTCCTGTCGTAAGTCGAGATAATAGCTGCGGTTGCCAACCTGCCTACCAAACGTGGCAACTATAGCAAATATCCAGCTACTTGACAATTTATGGGGGAGGCCTATGTTCATCTCAGTGGACTTTTGATAGGCTGACGATAATGAGTTCTACTCATTTTTGCAACCTTTAATATTTACGGCAGAGTGAAAACAAAAAGTAACATAGCCGAAAACACGAATGAAATAAAAACTGCATAATATAAAAAAGTAAAAAAAGTAGTAGCTTACACACATGTTACTACTGGGCACATGCCGCAGAGTTTTTGACCAAAAAAGTATTCGCTGCGGTGATTCCAACGCGGGATGAATGTAATGTAAATGATCCAATTATTTACATTGTATGTTCAGTAGCATTGTATTATTTCATTTTATCGATGACTTGCCATTTTAGTTTATTTAGAAGTCTAATATTAGTGCCACCTACTTAGGTGGCGCTAATATTAGATGAAATAATGAAAGCCAAAACTATACCATCTATATGTAATATCAGCATCAGAAGCTAACATTTATTTATTATATCAATAAGGAATAAAGTTATGTCAATTCTCTTAAAGTTCTGTTTCTGTTAAAAAATACGCTATCAGCGCTCCTAGCGGTGAAAATGATTTAATGATATTGTCATATAACCATATTATGAAATAGCACCGTTGTGTTTAGTTATTCATATCTTCAAACGATTTCTATTCATTGATTTGGTTAAGCCATATCATGACATGGTCAACAAATAGTGTTAAATGTCATGAAAGGACCACACCATTTCACGAAATGATAGACTACTTTATGATATAGGTATTATCAATTCTCCGATCTGGCCACGGCATACATAAAAATCTCTTTAATAAAACTTTAATGATAATGAAAATTTTGCAACAATTGCAGACAGAACAGTTTTAATTACTTTACACATTTATATTAGTAATTGAAATTAATACCTTAACAATTTTCATATTTTTGATAGAGGTCACTATTATCTAATGAAATTATTACACTTTTAAAATAAAATAACAAAAATACTAAAAAACTAAACTTTAGAATTTTTTTAATAATTTTGTAAATCTAATCATTTAATCATATAAATATAAGTTATTTATATTATTTTTCGTTTATTAGTAACTGAAGGCAAAATATACTACTTCTACCATTTGATGATAGATGGCGCTGTTTTGAATACCAAATCGGTGTAGTTTCAAATTATTTTACCAAGATAATAATTATATTTTAAACTTTATTTACAAATATGGCTTTTATTTGAAAAACACCCGTCATCTCGCCTATAACTAAGATAAGATAGAAAATTAACATCTAAAGGAAATAGAATACATAACCTACCTTTTTTGAAGTTCCGTAATAGGATAAAAGTAGCCTATAAGTTGCCTCGGGTTACTCACTACCTATATACAAAATTTCATGTAAATCAGTTTAGTAGTTTTTACGTGAATCCGGAATAGACAGACAGACAGACAGACAGAAAGACAGACAGACAGACAGACAAAAATTCTAAAATCCACTAATTTGGCTTCAGAACCCTTTATTTAGTCCCCAGGACTTGTTTTTTCAAGAATATATTAGAATTACAGACACGACTTTTCTACAGATTTATTATATGTATAGATTCCTACAATAAAGACCACCAATTTCAAAACACCTCTTTGAAGACAGTTTTTACTTTAGTCGTCATATACATCGTCAATCTAAACTTGAAGTTCGCCGCCTTGGTGATTTTGAACTCTAAGGTGGTACGGCTAAGGTACCACACGTCAAAAATGAATCACTCGCAAAAATAAAATAATTTAGTTTTAATAGTTGGTAGGCCTCATTTTTTACCTAGGAATCCATCTGGGAAGGTACAATACACATGCGTATTTCTGCCGCCAAATATTAGTGTTTGCATGAAGAAAGAAAAGAACATTGCGATCTGGGGGATACAGAGAGCCAGTATAATTACAGGCTATGAGAGAGAGTCAATTTTCATTATAAGTAATTTGATTAAGTTTTCTGTATAACCGTTGTAAATTTACAAAGTATTCGTAAATTCTAGTGGACTGTATTGTGTTAGGGTGATTAATGCTAGGGATTTTATTAAAGAAAAGGTGGTATACGTTAGAATTATATATTAAAGTATTTACAAGAGCGACAATTATGATTATTATTATTTATACAAGAGGAGATCTTCTATGGGAGTCTTGAGAATCTTGATTCTTCTGTCTTGAATGTCTTCTTTCTTGAGTCTTCTGTGCCGCTTTCGAATCGAATCAATAAAGTGAATGCCGGAGGTGGCCAAAAGCCTCTTCTTTTATTCCCGCGGCATGTGTTCAGTCTTGATCGTGTTCTCGCGCAGTGTTGCTGTGCGCTAATTGGTTGCCGATCTCTGGGTGGTGTGCGGAGTGTGCGGGGCATAACGAGGTATGAGGGGGCGACGGGGCGGTGGCTCCCTTCGCCGTCCGTAACATAAATATTGTAACGATCTTCTTTGATTCTGATTTTTATTGATATGAGCACCTGCAGCTAACTTCAAACAAAGAAGTCTACAGATGCGTTGTCAGCTCTGAGGACTAAGATGGAAAATCTCCGCCCTCCAGACTGGAACATTAAAGTTTGAGCACTGCCTAGTATGATATAAGTAACTTCACTACTTAGTATGAGAAGTAACTTTGTCAACAATTGCAAGCATTCCTAAAATACTGTAGAAGTAATAATAACGATACACGTCAGTTGGAACGATAGAAAAAGTTCTAAGAAAACCTATATTTAAAAAGATAGCATAAATAAGACATTACTGAGATTCATACACGAGATCACAGCCGCGTTCATCGTAATTCGGAACAGATTAAAATTGTATTACAAAAGGAATGCGCTTGAATATTTCTTTAACATGCTATTTTAAAAATAAAACTACTTCAATTTAAATAAAAAAATTACATGCTTTTGTAAATTCATTGCGATCCAGTGAACGCAACTAAAACATGGATCTATATAAAACTAAGTTTACGTGACAATATCTGTAAAATTAGTTATGAATGTATTCGTGTAAATATCTTATATTTAAGTGTAGTGTAAGTTTAAGTGTAATCTAATATTTAGTTTTGAAAACCTGCAGCACAATTTTAACAGTTTTAAGCCATAATATCTACAAATTATTTTGTAAAAGCCTATATAATACTTAGTTAAAATTATTATTATACTTCCTAAACTTACACGATACCTTTATTAGAAAGTGTTTTTAATATCAGATCATCTAATATTTAATAAAATTTCGAGCCTGGTTCTTTGCGGATATTTGTAGGCTAAGCTTACGTTGATAGAGTTTTATCTTATTTATTTTAAAAATAGTCACTTTACTTAAATAATCACTAGGAGTGAAATTTTTGTTTAAATTTTAATTGGGGCTACCCTTGAGCCTATTAATAAAAACAATATTTAAAATCACCGAAGATATAACGCGTAACACATAAACAAAAATCATGTATTAAAGTCGTTTACAAACATGGAATTTGAAAAGCATTTATATTGCAAAGTCAGCTTAAGTAAAAATCTTTTTAAGAATTTAGTTTATAAATAAGAAAATTTTTGTGTGAATATTGTCTGCCTTCGAAATAAAACGGCCAAATATTCCAGAATGAAAATGAAAATAACTGATCCAGAAATGAAAATAGTTCTAAAAGTTTTAATTAAAAATCCGTCAGCCAACCAAAAACAAAAAAAATAATTGGACATAGTTACGCAATAAGGATCCAATGTAATTTGTGTCTAAAATGTTAAGTTGAAAGATAATGTTTCTGGTCTATACTATTATGTAATGAACAATTTTAGCGAAAGTAATGCAAATAAGAAGAAAAATTACAAAAACACACACTCAAACCATACAGATCAATTCTTCAAATTTCATAACCTCAAATTAGCTTTCTTCTGTAGCGTTGGATCCTTTTTGCATAACCACGTCCAATTTATCTTATCACATAAAAGCATTATTTTGGAAGTGTGCTTTTACGAAATATAAATGTTTCAGTGATCATAAATAGATCTGAGATGTTGTCCTTTACTCCTGGCCGCATGAAAAAGCTCAACGTCGCTCAGTGAGATATGGCTACAATTCTCGGTGTTTGTCTGCGTAGTCAAATTTGTAACGAAGATATCCACGATAGAACCAGAGTAACAAAGCCTATAGGATCAATAACCTTAAGTGGTATTTGGCCGACTATGTAGCTAGATGAACCGACAACTGGTGTGGAAAAATGTGGTGTTTATGCGTGGTAGATCGATGCTACATTTATATTAGTAGTATGGTTATAGCACGAATGGGTCAGCCTGACCGGTGAAGGACAACGCTCTCATAGAATACCAGCGTAAAATAGCAGCTTAACGCTGCTATGTTTCGTATAGTGAGTTTAGAGAACCGGATACCTTTTTTAATGAAAACTAAGCATTCCATCTTAGTCTTCACGGGTGACAACGCATCTGTATTTTGATTCTTAATCGAGGATAGGTGTATATGTCTATGGGCCACAGCAACCACTTACCTTCATTTTTGTAGCAGTTTGTTGTTTGGCGACAGTAGCAATTCATACCGGCGTGCGAAATGTAAGACGGTCTGACAAAACATGCAGGAAATCGATGGATATAGATGGCTCAGGACCATGCTTTGTATCATTACTTAAAATAATGTAATAGAACAGAATAGTATAAAAAACAAAGAATGGAATAGAAAATAATATTTTTGTTTAACATAAACTACAAATAATTCTTATTGAAATATATTTTTTACTTTTGTCGGTCAGAAAAAGCCTCTTTGCGGTGAACAACTGTTAAGAAACCCAGCGCGCCTTTTTCCAAAGGTAAATATATACTGTAGTAAAATTCTAATACGACGATTTCTGTACATTGAATTTTTTTTTTAATTTCAATTGGGGTATACCATACTACCGATACAGATGCCAAAACAAAATTTTTGGAAACGTTGTCTGTTCAATAGAGAACGGATTTGGATGGGACTTTCATTATCGTATTCATAGCGTAGATATTGAATCGTTGGAATAATTACAATTCTTCACGCCATCTATCATAAGAGCTGGCCAGTAGGCATATAATTCCCTTTTGCAGCTACAAAAAGTTTTATAATTTACATTGTCGTGAGATTGAAAAATTACATTATCTGATTATGAGTTATTTATATATGTCGGAAATGTCAACAGGAGATCCCACTTCTGATATCGGAGAATTACAACAGAGGATCCCGATTTTGATCTCGGAAATACATCAGGATAGCGTTAACTGTTAAAAATAATAAAAGTGTGAGAGCGGATGTTCAACTTGCTCTCGTGCTTACGCAATCAATCATTATCGGTAATAAGACAACGTAACGCACTATAAATTCAGTATAGTGAAATTACAGTTCGACCACACCGTTACACGTCTCCGCCACAATCACACACCAGTGTAACGTGAGGTACGTAATTACATGATAAAACCAAAATATGTATAGCAACAGCAACACTACTTATCTCAATGTAACACAGGGCAGCCTCTCAGCAACACCAATCCGCCTTGTCTGCACACTAGCTGAATAGCAATAACGAACAAAATCACGACACTATCTCAGCACTAGTAGAATGACCACTCTCATTGAATGACTGAAGCGGAATCTCTCGCGCACAGCACCTACAGTGAACTTTATACTGCACAAACAAGTGGGGGTTTCTCGATATACCCTCCATTCCACCTCAACCCAACGGGTATTTTATAGACGCTGCGACATATATAACCTCTATCCGTTTTTTTTTCTAAATATCATAGTTTTTATTTTGCCAGACCTGTCTGACTCCACGATTTAGGCATGAAAATATACCTACGCTGCGCGGCGGCCGCACAAGGGGCTACTTCAGTGATGTAGTGACGCGCGCGCTCGAGTTGACGCGACCCTTACGTTAACAAAAAATATTTTTCTCTTATAAGTATTTAGGCACTTTTGATATTTATTTTTGAGTATTTATTCAAGTATGGCCACTCAAAAAACCAAAAGGTACTGCATCGCATAAGGGTGCTTAAGTAACAATATGAATGTCGACTTTTCGTTGTTTACTGTTCCTAAGGATACCCAAAGCTAAGATATTTTTATTTATACGTAGATATAGATAATTAGGTACCTAGTTACCGACGCCATAGTTATTTTTTGTTTATCGATCCGACCACAGCTTCGCATTGTCCGACTTTTTCCGCTTATAATTCAATGACCATACAAATTGTTCAGTGTAAGTAAACTAATATTTTGTTCAGTGTAAGTAAACTAATAGTAAGATAAGGAAACGTTGTGGTCTGAAAGAAGATGTAGTGACAAAAATTGAGAAAGGTATGCTGAGATGGTTTGGCCATGTCGAGAGAATGAATGAAGAACGATTGACGAAAAAAGTGTATAAGGCGAGTGTGAATGAAAGTGTTGGAAAGGGTAGACCTAGGCGGACATTTCTAGACCAAATCAGGGACGTCTAGAAAAAAGGCCAGGTCAAGAGTACCCTAAACCGTAGAGCATGTATGAAGGGAATAATGAAAGTGGACGAAGCAAAACAAGTATGCAAGGATCGTAGCAAGTGGAAAGAACTGGTCTCTGCCTACCCCCACGGGAAAGAGGCGTGATTATATGTATGTATGTATGTAAGTAAACCTCTTAGTACTAGTCACATCTTACTAATGCAAGATCAGCATATTATACTGTTTTTTCTAGCACAGAACAGATACTACATATTATTATTCCAACACTTACTTAGTAGATAAAAGAAAGAGATTGAAACTGAAGCACTTCTCATTGCCAATCTTTTATTAATATATAATACTGTCGTGGGTCGCATGTTTGTAAATAGCAAAAAATATGTATTGGAAAATGGTAAGTTAAACTTTAATATAATATAATTTACGAAATCTTAATTTTTCTCGATTTTGCATATTAATCTAGCTCACATTGATCAATAAGGTCAGTAATCTTATTATCAGAAAATTAATAATACATTGCATAACACCTCGGTGTATTCTACTACCCTTAGGGCATTTATAAGCAAGCTATGCTAATAAATACTCTATCAACTAATATCAACTAATTCAATATGTTTTCTCACAATAGCTAACAGTACAGTAAGAGCGGCCTTAACAAAGGCGCGTAACGGGCTAATTGATACAGACTCTTTCACGTAAGGTGCATTGTGAACAGCATTAATTTTTTTCGACGTTTTAATTGGTAGTCTATTTTAACGAAGGTCGCTTCCGAGGCGTGCAAAGTATTATGAATATCAGCGACGTTGTAACTAGGTTTAACTCACAAGTTTGCTGTCAGAGAGTAATTCTTCTGTTCTTGTACTAATATTTATTCTGTGATTTTACTGTAATAATAAATAAATTACTATTTTTTTACATAGATGGTACTCGAGTTAAGATATAAGAAGACACATCTAAAAATACATGGTGTTTCTTACAGAATATTTTTAGTTTCGTATTTTCTCCGGGTCAAAATGGTGTACCTACATTTAATATACGGTTCTTAACTCTGCTATCGGCGCGTGTCAGTGTTACCAACTCTACCAACTACAATCTACCATTTACTGCAAAAAAATCTACGAACTTTTCGAATTTTTGAAAAATAAATATAGGTCTATATCCGCAAAAATTATATTAATGCTTCTTCATTTTTTTCATCAATCTATCTTTCTGTTTTATGTATACTAAATCCCTCAACGAGTTCATTGAATATAATAAAGAATAGAGAGAGGACATTACTTTATGATCTGACCAAAGAGAATATAATCACTGCCGGACTTCCTTATTAAAAGTAAATGTATGAATATTTCGCAACCCAAACAAGTTTTACTACATAAAAAAATTGTTCTCAAGGTTATTGTGTTAAGATTTTATATTAATTGATTCTAATAATAACATAGAATTTCAAGTGAATTTTCAATTATCACTGCTATAAATTCTCTTCAGGTTCAAGTAAGTTTATTTATACGAATAAAGGTATTGAATATTTATAATTAAAAACGATTCAATCAATATATACTAAATTTGTCATCATTCGTTTTCAATTTTTGATTTTTTTCTGGTTTTATTTTGGAAATTGATGATCAATGATCCTGCTTTCACATGGGAATCTTAAAAAAAGAGGTGAAAAATTTGTTACCAAATTAATTATGAGTATCACATTATTATTAAAAGGTCTCTATAAAACCTCAAAAAATATAGGTGTTAGATTTACTAACTTTCTAAAGTAGGATTGGTAATAAACTACCAACTTCTGAAATCATATCTTCGGGGCAACTGACGGTCACATGTCGATCGACCTTAACAATTTATTCGATTTTTTAACGTTTTCTTGCGTAGAGGTCATTGTAGGTCACCCGGAGGGTTTGTCTTTGCATTTAAATTCAGCACACTAGTATGCCACTGTAGAATAAGATGGAGCATTGTCTGCCAAAGTAGACTGCAGTTCGTGAAAAACACTTTTTGCAGAATTTTTCTTCAGGCAGAAATATTTAACAACCATTCAAATTAAATTTCAGTCAAATCTAAATTTTGAAAAAAAAATGTTTGGGTATACCTTTTAATTTACTTATAACTGGCCTTGACTACTAACAAATTTAAGGTTTGAAAAAAATTAGAACGCATTTCTAAAACTCATTGATAACTGTCCTATTCCGAAAATATAAAAATTTACACAAAGTTTAAAATTAAGGAAATTGCCGTGTAGTGGCGGCGTAAGCGGACCCACTCCCTCATAACATCCCGTGGGTGTCTTAAGATGCGATACGAGGAATTGACTTCCGTGTGGAATCGATCACCACCAGCAATTTTTCCGGTCCGATACGACTTAGGATCCTTCAAGAAAAGAGCCTACACATTTTTCAAAGGCCGGCAACGCATCTGCAACTCCCCTAGTGTTGCAGTTGTTCATGGGCGGAGGTAGTCACTTACCATCAGGTGAGCCGCATGCTCGTTTGCCTCTTCTCCTATAAAAAAATGAAACAGGAGCAGTAATGGACTTTTGACATACTTTAATGGAGGGGTGAATGAATTTTTGCCTTGAATAAATTGGAGGAGATTAAATAAAAACCTATATCAGCCATTGAAATAGCATGATAAAGGCAATTTTTCTTTAATTTATTGTTTTTTTATTATTACTCATGATAATTGAAACTTTAATTATTAATTTATACCTTACTGTTTCTTAATAAAAGCTATTATTTTTATTATTATAACATTTAACATAATATTTATTGAGATTAAGTTATCTTAACCATTAGCTGACAATGTAACGATTTAAAAAAAAAACTAAGAATCATTTATTGTAATATTTCTACGCCGATAGCAATGAGACAAAATGTTATAATGCAACAACTTATTGTACCATGTTTAAGAACTAAATTTAATTAAATAAATTTAAGGTATATTAAAAAAAACATATCACCCATTAAATTTAGATTTTAATAGTGTATTAAAAATTATTTGTTCGAACTGAATATTTTCCAAGCATAAAAACACATATCAAGTTAATCAAGCCAAATGGCAGTCTGCGTTTGCCAATAACTACCCTGCCAATGGTCTCCGCAGTAATTTATGTGTAGTACTGAATGAAGTCAGTAAACGCACGCCGTGATGCCACGTTCTATTAAGTCATTGGGTTGGCTTAATCAACGCGGATATTCGTGTGACCCTAAACTAATTAAGTTTATACACACGTAGAATAGAACTAAATTAGGCGTTTGACCAACATATATTCTGATTAAATTCTGTAATGAAAAGAAATCTGTGATCTTTTTATTTCATTCACCTTCTAAATTATTAGCCGTGGTAACTTTAGACAAAGCGCCCACTGTAAATTTTGATTGCAAACAAGCTACGCGGGTTCAAACCCCGGCGGTAGCAATGTAATTTTTAATTTACCACTATGCTCAGCGGTGAATTGAAACATGATTTCAAGTTTTTGAGAGAGTATGTTACTGTGGAAGAATGGTATGTTGGCACCATGACGGCACACCGCCTGCAACTTTACAAGACGCAAGTTGGGCCTCAATACTGTTATCAGTGTCAGCTCCTTCCACTTGACCTCATCCAGCGCAGAGCGCCCTAAATTGTCGACGACGGCGTTTTTTCTGATCGGCTCGGTTCACAGATGGTGCAGAAAGACGTTGCAATCCCTTGCATTTTCTATCGCACTTACTACGGGGAGTGCTTTGAGGAATTATTCGGCTTAATTCAAATTTCACCAACGCACATCGCAACAAACCTCAAGATACCATCCACATCATCTAGATGTTTGGTGATCCACCACTGTGCGGTATACTAAGAGTTTTAGACGTATATTTTGTGGATCATTTAAACCGGTGATTTTTCTAGACCAATGTGACTTTAGAAACGATCTTAACTTAGAAGCGAACTTACTTTTTAAAAGGTTGGCAATGCATCTGCAGTTCTCCTGGTGTTGCAGTTGTTCATAAGCGCCAGTTGACACCTACCATCAGGTGAGCCGCGTGATCGTTTGCCCCCTCTTTTATTTCTAAAAATCATGGAAGGAATGCTAGTGATAGTAAGGTGCTTCTGCAGCCCATGAACACCTGCAACCAAAATTTAACCCAAGTATTTTCTAAGCTTAATTTATTTACTAAGTACAAAAATATTTCTTAACTTATACTGCATATATATTTATGGATATATTATTATTTATGTTAAATAAGGAACAGCAATTTGCTTTAGAATATATCCGTAACCTATTTCACATAAGCGCTTATTCGGCTTAGTGGCAAGCGCGGCGGTCAAATTCAGCTAATTTGCAATACTGGAGACCGCAGAGATTATTTCAAGTAAATTATGTTTGTAGTAATGGAACTAGGCTTTTATTAGCTTAGAAAAGTTTCTGCTGTGAACACAAAATACGCACTTTGACATGTAGTTGCGGAAACAATAATGGTTCAATACCAATTCCGTGCGGGGTTGTGCCCGCGAGCCGGCTTTAGTGTTTATTATATTTATATAAAGGAAAGCAATCGATACAGCGATTGAATATTACTAATTTTACGGATTTTATCGCATTTATTTTAAACTTATTAATTCTTGTTTCGGGTGCTTTACATCACCTATTATTACAAGGACTACTGAGGTATTGGCTGCTAGGCTGCTAGATAGCCACACTCGGCTTTTAAATTCGAAGAAACATCGGTTATAAATATGATAAAAGTTGAAAAATTACATTTCATTTATCTTGTAGTTTTCCCACCAAAAATAATAAGTCATTTAGGTAGCTTTATATTGTGTTTCCCTTACCAAATTAAAAAAAAAACCTAGAAACGATTTTATTTATATTCCTTTCAAAAAATATTCCAGCAAAAAATAAACCACGTAAATGAATACAAGTTAATGTTGCAGAAGATAGTTCGCAGTATGTGAGTTACAGAAGTCCATATGTCATCTCCAGCCTTTGTAGTAAGCAATTTCGTTTCATATCGTCAGGATAAATGAGGTGTTAAACGAATATCAATAATTTAACGTTGTTATGTTGGGTATGAATGTGATAAAAGTAACTGTTGATAAATGAGTCCTTTTGATATAAACAACTTGGATATTTTTTTAAAATGTTTTGTTTGATTCCACACTAGATTCTTTCTGTAAGTAAATAGCGTCGGAGTACCCCGAATTTAACCAAAATATCAGTGGTAGGCAAAAACTTCTATGTAAACTACTCTACCGCTCTGGTAATTCGAAACAATAACTGTGTCACAGCTAGGGATCGCGCGGGCAGGCAGTTGGCACGCTACGAGTATTTATGCCATGCACTTATATTTTTTTCATTTACGACTGTTAGTATTTTTAGACAAATACGAAATAAAGTTACATACTTATCTGAAATAAACTTAAAATCACGTTGACAAAGTGCGCACATAAATAATGACAGCATTTTAAATAATTTATCTTTTAAAAAATTTAAAATTGACTTCATACACTCACTCCGAGCGTTTTTTTGGTTTTAGCATTGATGCGACAGTTCAATAATAGTATTATCGTTTTATAAATTTTATTGAAAAACGAACTTACAGTTCACTTGATGGCAAGTGGCTACTGCAGCCGATTCACACCAGTAACCAACTTTAAATAAACACGGCTACAGATGCGCTGTCACCTCTGAAGATTGAGATGGAATGCCTCACAGCCTGCAATCATACTGGCTCTCTATACACGTCAAATTGGAACACAGCAGTGTACACGCTGCATATTGGCGGAAACGCACAAAGCAGAAACTTTAACTACATAATAACCAACTTAAAAAATATGATTTAAGTAATTTCACTTTTAGTTTTTTAGAAGCTATCAAATTATTTTAACTTTAGTTATTTGAAGTCAGTTTGAATTTTAATTTTAATTATATATAACCGTTGTAACTCTACGTGAAAACTGAAGAAGGCGTGGACCAAGCATTGCTTAATGTCACGGTTTTTAATTTTAATTATTATGAGTTAATTCTGAACGGAATCATTTATAACACAAACTCAAAGTGATCTCCTCTTCTATATAAATATATTAAACACTAGCTGTGCCCACGGCGTAGCTCGCGTATACAGGTTTTACATAAACAATTTGTCGTTTAGATAAGAGAATATTAAACGATTTATATCATTACTGTATCAATAAGTGGTAACAAATAAATCATTATCATCAAAGTTCTAAGTCGTTTATGATAGAGCTTCTGTGTAAACTACGTGAGAAGTAGGCTTAGCCGGGGTGTACACTAAAAGGTTACGGGGGCTACTAACGCGGGAAAAAGCAACATAGAGTTGGCCATGTGCAAAACAGTCAGTACTGAGGTACACTCCTACAACGCGTAAAGTTTGACCTTGCGCTTTATTTACGGTCATCGCATAACACACGCTCACTCTAACTGGGAACTGAACGCGCTTAAAACTGAAAGGAAAGTTACTTCTTAATAGAGGGTTTTTGGGCAGTGCTGCCAGATAAAAAAAAAACTAATTCAGCTCTAGGACAACACAAAAAGCGCTAGATTTCATGAAAACAGCGCTTTAAAAAAGCCCTAGATATCGCGCTAAATTAACTACAAACAAAGTTTGTGTTTTTTTATATAATCATAATAAAGAAAACAACATTAAGTTTTTTTTCTGGCAATATTTTTTTGATGTATCAATACTTCGCAGGACATCGACTTATAATTATGGCAATTGCTGTCAACAGTAGTTAGTACTGTACGAACAATAAAAATGTCATTAATTTTTTTAAAGTGCAATGTATTTCGCAACTTAGTTTCAGATGCCAGCATCTGATTGCGGTTGCTACACAGTTTCTTTGCGTTATAACTTCTAAATAACTTTTAACTTAGCTGTGCTCTAAGCAACTGACTGAAACTGAATAAAGCAAAATAAATGCGTTGCCAAAACCACGAACATAAACTTTAATAAAGGGGATTTCCCCGCTTATAGTCGTCGGTAAAAAAATCAAGTTGATCATCCTAAAGGGGAAGCCAGGAGATCCATAGCACAGGGTATCCTAGTTTGGACTCGTCTCCCATGCTCTTTGTTTTGTGGAAAAAATATGTTTGAAAAAGATAAACTGCAATGTACTATTTGTGGGAAAAAATAATAAAGGTCATTATTATTATTATCGGTAATGTGGCCTAACAGTGCTGCTATAAAAGAGTTAATAACCCGCTTGTCGCTAAAATATTGAAATGTGTGCTAAATACACCAAAAAGCGCTGGATTAAGCTAGGTGCTAAAATTTCGAAATGCGCGCTATACATACCAAAAAAGATCTAAATCTAGTTCCCAAAGCGCTAAAATGGCAGTACTGATTTTGCATATATTATAAATACAATATCACGACATTTCGTTGCAAAATTTTTATTTTTGGTCGGATTCCGTTGTATGGCTTCGATGGATACAAATTTCTTCAGTAAGTCTCAATACGATTCATCGGCGAAAAATCTCAACACAGCAATTCAGAAATTCAGAAAATTCGAACCTACATTTCAAAATAATAATCATTACTTTCGATAGAATTAACCAATTTTAATAAAACAAAGATTAAATGTAACTCGAAGATACGTTTTATGATTTTCTTAACGATTTCTTTGAAAATAAAAGATGTTTACTTTAGACGTGATGCGTTCATATAATAACAGACAAATAGACATACAGACAATTCTAAAAATTATAAAATGTTCTTATTTAATTATTTTCAGTTCCCCATAATGATTTTAGCCACCAAAATATATACCTATACAATGTACAGAAAGAGACACAACATGTTATCATCATTTTTATTATATGTATATATTTAAAGAGAGATGGCGCTGCTAACATCAATTCTAAAAATAAAAGAGATTAATTGACGCGATTGATACATTATATAAAACGCAAGAGAACTTATAAATCAGTGCCTGCACAGTAAGCAAAAAATAAAGTTTGACTCTCGCCAAAACCAACGATTTGTTAATAGCTCTTTTAAAATTTGATTTACCACATAGAGTACTCGGCGGTAAAGAATAAATTGAGTTTGTCAACACGCAGTAGGGCAGCGAGTAATATAATAAAGATTAGCAGTAAATATGAAAACTCATCTACAGGAAAAAACCACATTGCAATTGCATTACATTTTCACAACACCACCATCTATCGAAGAAATGGTAAAACTATTGTGCTTCAGATGTAGTTAATAAGGTTAATATATTTTTGTATAATATGTTTAATACGTTTTTTAATACTTTTGTTTACTGCGTTTTAGATATACATAATTATATCATTATTTTACATAATTTAACTATGATTTATGATATGATATTAGTTTAAAATGCACTTGATGACTCAAACAAAGCCACCGTTGAGCAAATTCGTACCTATACTTCCCTACCCATACTTCAGAATATTAATCATAACTTTTGATGGAATGAACTGATTTTAATGAAATAAAGACTAAATGTAACCCGAAGATACACTTTATAATTTCCTTAACAATTCTTATGATATAAATTAGTACTTTATACGTGATACGTTAACAAACAAACAGACAGACAGACAGACAGACAGAAAATTGTAAAAATGGTAGAAATGTATTTAATTACTTATTTTTAGTACCCCTCAATCACTTTTATTACAAAAATATAAAATGTACAGACATCTGCTATTTACAGTTTTATTATATGTATAGATAGATTTCAAATGGGGCCACCATTAAACTTAAATTAAATATATTCAACATTAAATTAACATTAAATTAAGTATATTCAATAAAAAATTATTATTACAATCGACAAAAATATGCGCGTAAAATGCATACAATAAAATACAATTTATCTTTAAAAGTTGGTTAAAATGTATACAACATCTATAACGTCGGTTAGTATAATTCAATAGTGTTTCCCATAATGGTCAACAAAGCTCTTTACTGCGTCGTAATGTTAAATGTCGAAATTTTGTTACGATATGTTTCATCGTTTATTGGTAAAATTTACGGCCTCGAAACGGTCCTGGGGACGTGGTGGCTGGCGGTTATAATATATTTATTACTCGCGTACTTGAATGAGAATTGCATGTCGCGTCATTTTATTTATTTATATACTCATTTTATTCATTCATTTTGTCAAGTATTACAGAAATATAAACTTTTTCATTCAATATAGACTAAATGCTATACTTATTGAAAGTCATTCTTGTGCTTAATTTATCACTAGTTCGGAAAATACTTCTGTACTGAGAAGAATGAGCAATAAACCCAGCGGGACATTTCTTTTGAAAATGATAAGTTGACAATCATTTAATATGTTACAAAACAAATTAGAAATCGCTTGGTATTGGTAAAGATCACCTAATTCTCAGGGGTTATCATTATCCATAAATAATTTTCATTATGATAAATTTTGCCAAACAATCTTAATTATATAAATTTTTTGAACTTCGTAGAGATCGAATTTCATATTTTTCCTGGGATTTTTTTTGTAAAAACGTATATGTTTATGACTCCAAGAATGAATACTGACTCTATGGTTATAACTATGCAATAAACAAAAAAACACCAAAAAATTAACCTTTATGAAATGTCCACTGCTAAACGTAGGCCTCATATTATAACTTATATTCGCCATATATAATTCTAAGCTTGTAAAAATTTAATTCAACGAATTCTACGTTCGTGTAAAATATAATTATATGAAACATAATATTCTAATATATATTGAACTCATTGCCTAATTATTTCGTTCTTTATCAGGGTTGATTAGATGAGGTGGCCGCGCAGCTTAGGGTCAGCTTACCAAGTTCAACCAAGTTGTAAGATCTTATTGAAATCCCAAGCAAAGTCAAAACTTTGATAAAAACATTATAACATACATTGGAACATGTCTTAAATGTTACCCATTAGGTATTTTATTTTGTAGATGTTAAACCAATCAGTAACTGTTACTTGGAAACAAGCCGACTCACCAAAAGTAGTAGCCCGAAGTTCAAGGCATCATTGGGGTGTTAAGCCTTTTTTATAGTAAATATAAAACACAGAGCGAAACAATGTCGACTGAGCTCCATTGTTGCAAGTTAATTGCCGTTGCATCACATGTAAAAATAATTTTCCAAATAATATGTTTTGAAAAAATCAGTGTTCTATTTTCAAATTTATTAGAAAATATCCAACCATTACAATGATAACTTGCTAGTGTCATACAAATGAGTAAGCAACATCTACGTTGAATACCATTAATCCTTTAACGATTAAGCCTACAGTTATGTTTTATTATAATATTAAAGGCGAAAATTATGTTGCGATGGGACGTTTTATTGGCCTAATTTATAGACACGAAGCTGTCCAGTTTAGTCGCGTGTATTCTTTATTTTTATTTATAAGACAAGGGTGACAAACGAGCACACAGTCCACCTGATGATTAGTGGTTGCTGTGGTCCATAGACATGTACATCTACCCTCTATAACAAATCAAAATGCAGATGCGTCGTCACCCGTGAGGACTAAGATGGAATGCTTCGTTTCCAGTAAAAAGGGTCTCCGGATCTCTACACTCACCACACAAAACACAGCAGCGTTAAGCTGCAAACATATTACGAGTTTATAGTATATAAACTGTGTTTTTTTTTGTACTTTTAAAGCTCTATTTAGAGAAATTGGTACAGTATATGTTATTCAAAGCATTGCCCATCGCTTTCTACTGCCTTTGACCATCGTTCAGGTAGCATATCCCATTTGAAAATTCCTCATCTTTTGAGGCGATCCAAGAATCGACTCAAGTTTTGGTTTCTCCGTAAGAAGTGAAGTGCTCCTCGGCCAGGTGATGAGTCATCGACTGGAACAAATGGTAGTCAGAAGAGTCAACGTCTGGAAAATACGGCGTGTAGGATAGGACATCCCAGTTGTGTTTTCAAAGTTTCCTTGACGATTTTAGCAATATGTGGCCGAGACTTGATAAATATCACTTTTTCATGTCTTTTGAAATATTGATACATTTAAACTTCAATGCACGGCTCATAGAATTCTTATCTGGCCAAATAACAACGAAAAAATTTATGTTGTGGTTGCTAAACCTCCTGCCGGGCGTGGCACCTATGACAAAAATCCTCCTTACCAGCTAGGTGGATGGCCTATGTTCAGCAATGAACTTTTAATAGGCTGCAATACCAATGCACATTGAAATATTAATTAATATTATTAGCTCTTTGATTATGCACTGTCATGACGTGAAGTTTTAGTTAAACACGTTTAATATAAGAAAATAATCTCCACGATTCTCAGCGCCAGTCTCGGGTGTCTCGATGATTCGTGAAGCGGCGGAAATGAATCCAACATCACCTTTGACTGAAACTATTAGAGACGTGTTTGTAATACATTCTCTATTTCTTTATTTATTACTAGGGATAACAACCCACTCCATATTTAACTGGCTGGTGTCTACTTATGTGGAATCATTTAGATTTTATTAGAATATTCATCAATAACCATCTATTTTGTCCATTTTTCCATTTCTTAAGAAAATCTACATGTTTTTCGGATAAAACTTTATCTGTTTGTGAAATTTCAGCACAATTATTCTTTTAGAAAATTAGCACGGACAGACAGACGGATGTGTTTTAAAAATGGTAACTCATGTATTAAATGCAAGGAAATTACTTCCTGAGCTCAGTAAAAGGGATTACAGAGAGACACTTCAATTTTATTTATGTGTTTAGTTTTTTACCGTAAAGTGGAGGTTTAAGAATATTCACTACCCCATATCATCTCGTGGGTGTCGTAAGAGGCGACAGAAGGAAACAAATCAGGAGATTGGCAGCAGCATCTTCCTAATAACGTCTAAAAGTAAAAATTTAAAACTGCAGATAAAAGGAGCAACCCGGCTCCGATACCCGGCGGTACCAATGAAATTATTAAGAGTGAATAGGCTTTTGTTGGGCTAAATCAGTGCACTTCACTATCTTCAGCTACTTCTACTTACAATCAGGTGATGCTCACACTTTTATTTCCTTTGTTATAAGTTAGCTGCATGCTGTGTCTAAGGACTTCAGTGGTCACTTACAATCAAGTGCATTGTAAGTTCATTTGTTTATACAGTTTAAAAAAAAGTTAAAGTGACCAACGAGCGAACAGTCCCCCTGATGATAAGTGGATATTGTGACGCAAATATCTTTTATCTTTACCCTCTTTAAGATCTGTAAGTTTCTCCTACTGTCTTCACTCACCATACAAAACACAACCGCATTATACCAATTTTCACGCTGGTATTTTGTTTTGTGCGAGCGTGGTTCTTCGAGCCCCCTTCGAGCAATGTACTGCTAACTTAATGCGCCACAGTGTGGCTCCACAACGTACAGACGAGTTGATAGTGGATAATTACTAAGTCGAATTACTTCTTTTCTGCCTAAGACTCCTACAAGATAGGTACCAGCCTTTTTTGCTTATATAAGCCAGTGCTTTACTACGATCCCCTGTTTTACCTAATTCTGATTGACCAAACATTTGTATTCCAATCTGAAGGATATAGGAAGCCAGTACATAGGCTGCACTAAAAGTATCGGGAATGGAATAATTCCACTGTTCCTGTCATATTAAAATCTTTTTAATTGAAAACTCCGTGGTTTTAAAAATCGAATACCATTTATTTATTTAAAAAAGATTCTCGGTCTTGTTAAAAGGTTTTGTCAAACTTCTTTAGTCGTTGAGAAAATGGAATAGACTCGAGAAAATTCAAGAGCGATGATTTATTATGACTTTCGAAGTGATTTAACACAAAAACAGCGTATAATTACGGACTGTGAGACATTTCATATTACTCCTCAGTAGTAACACCTAACAACGCATCTATAACCTAGTTTTTGTTTGAAGTTTGTTGCAGGTGTCAATGAACTGCAGTAGCCACTTACCATTAGGTCGTTTAGAAATACTAGAAATATAAACTTTCTTATTTAATGTAGATTATAAATAATATTATTTGAAAGTAACTCATATCCTTGATTTATCAGTATTTGGAAAAATATATCTGTACCTGAGAAGAACCAGCAAGAAACCCAGCGGAAACCCAACATTATTTTGATAAAAGAACAGTTTACAATAATTTAATAAGATACACAATAATTAACAAGAACGTATTAGTCATCTAAAATGGCAATGGATCGGCCATTTAGCTCGAAGAACCGAAAATCGATGGGGAAGAAAGGTTCTCGAGTGGCAGCATCACGTCATACCGGTAGGCGAAGTGAGGTGCGGCCCTCCAACTAGACGGAGTAACGACCTGGTAAAACATGCTGGAAGTCGGTGGATGCAGGTTAGGACCGTGCTTTGTGGTATTCCTTGGGAGAGACCTATGTTCAGCGGTGAACTTGTGATGGGCTGTAATGATGATGATAAGAACAACACAAAAATGTGAAATACCTAGCAATAACCTCATTGCCACTGGTTACTATCATCCATAAATTCACTTCTTGTCACTTCATTTAAAAAAAATTAATATAAATTTATTTATCTTATTTGTTACAAACTGTCACTTTGTATAATATTATTCCATTGGCGTGTAAAATATTGTCGCAGAAAGGCAGATCTAGTTTACTTCGTGACAGTTGATAACATCTAAAGTTACGCTACGAAACTTATTTATTTCAAAACTCTCAATTTCGAGATCAAAAACAAGCAAAAGACAACAAAGAAAAGAACAATTGCAGACTTTCATACATAAAATTAGTTGAGAAGAAATGGTAGCGTCTATATACCAAAAATATCTAAGTGTCAGTCCCTTAATAACCCTGTCAAAGAATTTTGTCCTGAGAAGGCGTCAAAAAAAAGATATTTACATTTGAACCTTTTTAGGTTATGTCCTATGTCACTTGGAAAAAGTCATGCTTCCTGTGGTTGTTTGATGTAAGCTTAATACATAATACATAATTGAGAGTTTTTAGATTATTGTATCTCTATCATATATTTGCATACTATAAATGTATATTTCTGGCATGGGTCTAGGGCCTTTGTATCATAGTGACATTCTCAGAAAGGCTAGAACCCAGAGTCGTAAAGCCAGTAAAAAAAAACAGTGACATTTTATTTTAGCTAGTGTTGGCATAACATTAAATGGAATTGTTACATAGTACTATGATTGAGATAATGTATTATTGTGGGAAATTCTTTGTAAGAGACTTATTCTCAGCCATATCACTTTTATTTTTATTATTACTGATAGTACAGTTATTACTAATAATAACTTAATATAAAAATATTTTGTATGTTGTATTGGTAGTCCTACAAAGTGTATACGAAAATAGTATGAATATACTAAATAGCAACATTTGAATAGAGTTAAATGATTTAAGTCATTTGATATTCCCAAAAATGTTTGTTTTTTTCTGTGGCTTTAATTAATATATATTTTTATTTGAAAAATCATAGAAAAATAATAAAACTTATTTTATATATAACTTATTTCTAGACGCTATAATTATTGTCAACTATTTATCTGCCATTGCTCTTTTATTCTGAAAGACGAATTTGGTATTCAAAAGGTTTATGTTTTCGTGTATATTTAATTTTGTATATTCAAGCAATAAACAAATAAATGAAAATAATATAATATTTTATTTCGACGATCGTAGATCAAATATGTTAGTAATACAAGTATACTAAAACTTTTTGTTAATTAAAAAAAAACTAAAATAAATAAAATTAAATAAATTCTACTTAACCTAAAAAAGGAACGATTTGACATCACATGAACCATGCAGCAGTGGTTCAAGTTTATACAATCAAATCTGTCACCAAATGCCCTCAGGATTCCACTGGTGCTAGTCTGGACTCTGCTCAATATTGCACCGATGTGCACCGCTTTCGTATAGTAGTATATAGATGTAATGAGGAAGAAGTCTTACCACCTAAAAGAAATAGCTGATAAGACTTACCTTTTGTGAGAAGTTCAAAGGGTTAATAACATTCAGGTCTTAAACGCTTTAATGACTGATTTGTTTATTGAAATGTAATAGTTTTAGGGAACATAATTTGATACGTGCTAGAGCCATGCTGCAGCTATATTATGGTTGCAGCACGACTATGTCGGCTCAACCGGGATTGGAACACGCTCTGACAGAATACCAACGTGAAATAGCACATTGATGCTCTCAAAGAATACGAGTGAAAAATAGCAGTTTAATGTTGCTGTTTCGTATATTTTTGTTTAGCTGCGTATTTTGTAGATTACCGGAGACCCTTTTTATTGGAATCGAGGCATTCTCTCTTAGTCCTCGGTGGTCACAAAGAATCAAATTTGCATTTTGATTCTTAATCGAGGATAGATGTAAATATCTCTGCATCACAGCATCTTTTACCATCAGGTGTGTGCTCGTTTATCACTCTTACTCTTTTTTTTGTTTAGAAAATGTTACCCCCACACTAGGATTTTCTTCTCTGTCGTGGAGGCAGTTTACAAACATAAATTGCACAAGGACAAACATCCAGACCCGGAACAATTATTTGTAGGCCATACAAATACTTGTTCCGTGCGGGATTCGGACCCGCGGCCCCCAGCGCAACAACTGATTGCTAAGCCACTGCGCCACGGAGCCGTCAAATATATACTCTATAAAAAATAAACTAAACTACTAAAACTCTATAAAAATATTTCAAAGACATGTGAAGTTCCTGACTAAAGCAGTAAATTTATTTAAAAAACTGAATTGACACACAAGCTTACAACCCACATGATGGTAAGTGGCTATTGCAATGGACACCTACAGCCAACTACAAACAAAGAAGGTTATATACGCTTTGTCACGTCTGAGGACTAAGATGGAATTCCTCACAGCGTGTAATCCTACTGGCTCTCTATACTTTTCAGACCTGAACACATCAGTGCAAGTGCTGCTATTTGGCAGCAGAAATAGGAAAGAGGGTGGTACCTAACCAGACGGATCCCGAGGCAGCAAAATAGTTCTACCACAAAACCGGCCAAGTGCGAGTCGGACAGGCGCACCGAGGGTTCCGAACAAATCCGTAGGTTAAAATTATTAAAAATATTTTTATTATATGATGTAACTAAAAATTTATGCGTTTCGCAATTTTTCCTTTATCTGTATAATACGTTGCTATTCTGAGTTAACGGGAAGTATACTGTAGGTTTTGATTTCCTTGCGCATAATATTTGCGGCATAAACGGCTGTATCTTTTGATTGCGTTGGCTTAGAAGTTTGATTTTTTCACAGCTCCAAGGGACAGTAGACTTGAGTATTTGATATGAATTTCATCTTAATACCTCCACGCGTTCCTGAGAAAAAGGGTCTTGACAGACAGACAGACAGACAGACAGACGGACAACAAAGTGATCCTATAAGGGTTCCGTTTTTTCCTTTTGAGGTACGGAACCCTAAAAAGTAAAAAGTAATGCTAAAATTATTATGTACTGGTTTGGATGGATAGGTAACTAGTGTGAAATGTCAAAACATGTCATATATGGTACATGCAGGTAATAGCAGGTAGCATTTTCACCCCTATTCCTTTACCGTTACCGTTACAGCCTATTACAGTCCACTGCTGAACATAGGCCTTCCCAATATATTGCCTCATTGGAATATTTGACATGTATGGGATATATAGTTTTTATATTTTTAGTCGTTATTTAGAAGACGCTGCCACTCGTCTCCTGATTTGTTTCCCACTGTCACCTCTTAAGACATCCACAGGATGATATGGGGTAGTGGATATTCTAACACCGCCACCACACAGAAGATACAACTATTCTTTTAATATTTGTATTTAGGTGTATAACAGCATATTTGAGGATATTTAGTTTGCCAAAATTCAATGGGGCAGTGCAGAGGTCTCTTCTCTACAGCAAAACCATTTCAAAAGCTGCCCACCAGTAGAACTAACGTAGAATGTAGCTTTACAAAGCGTGTGTTAATACAGAGTCTGCCCAGCAATAGGACCAACGTGGAACGTACTTTTATAAAGCATTTGTTAATACAGAGTCATTATTGTAAGTCATTAAAGGCAACTAAATGATTTTGAACTCCAATGTGTACTGTGTCCAATGTAACTGAACCTATAAGAAAGGAAGAGAAAGGAACACCCAGTTTTGTTTAAAACCTTGTTAAAGCTGCTTTGCGTTATTTATGTTATATTACGAGTGAAACAATTCATGAATAATTCACCAAGTTAGGACGAGGGGAAACACACAACAATAACATAACACGGTTATATAGTTGCTTCCTCAGAGGCATTGTAAGTAATGTTATTTTTACCAAAATAAGGCTGCGTGTACAATGTCGACCTATATTTTGTTATAGAAGAGGGGCAAACGAGCCTTCAGTTTACCTAATGGTATGTGTAGATTGCTGCCCAAGAACAACTGTAACACAATGGGAACTGCAGGTGTGTTTCCGCCCTTTTAAAAAGGAGTAAGCTAGTTTCTTGAAGGTCCCAAAGTCGTATCTGTTCGGAAAAATTGCCGATGGTAAACGATTCCATAAATTAACTGTTGTGTTTAAGAAAACCCTTAGTGAATCGCACAGTATTGGATCGTTAAGCATCCAGATGATGTGGATGATAACGTAAATTTCGTCGCGATGGGCGATCGTGAAATTTAGTGGCTGAAATTAATCAGAACAATTCCACAGAGCATTCCCCGTGGTAAATTATATAGAAAATGCAAAAGATGTAACATCTCTTCGGAACGCTAGTGAATCGAGCCGATCGGCAGAACTCGGTCGAGGGCGATTCGAGCCGCTCTGCGCTGGATACGATCAAGTGGAAGGAGCTGGTACTGAGGAGCTCCGGCCCAGATATGGGAACAGTATTCCATGTAAGGCCGAACTTGCGCCCGGTGTGCCGACATGAAATAATGTCCCACTCAGCAGAGCACGCCAAGCTTTTTAGAAGCCAATTTGGCCTTCTCTTACAGGTGACCACAAAACTGCACATCACTCGATAGGTCGACACCGAGAATTCCGATACTGGCTGAAGCAATAAGGGTAGTGCCCTAAAACTGACGTATATGATATACGCGTATCTTTTTAGCAATGAACGAGCAAATTTGTGTTTTATGGGGATTAAACAAGACTAGATTTAGTCAACCCCAAACCGAAAATTTGCTCAATATAGACTCGACATCAGTCACAAGTTTGTTCCCGTATTCGGCGACGTTTTCCCGAGAAATATTGGTACGGTGGGTATATACAGCAACACCAGTGCTGTCGTTCACATACCAATGAATTTTACCAATATGCAACATATTATTGATATACAGAAGAAACAGCGTTAGTGATAGCACGTAGCCTAATGTTGCATAGATGCTATGGTCCAGACATTTATCCTTTATAAGCCC
Organism: Parnassius mnemosyne; assembly: GCA_963668995.1. Classification (NCBI taxonomy): domain Eukaryota; kingdom Metazoa; phylum Arthropoda; class Insecta; order Lepidoptera; family Papilionidae; genus Parnassius; species Parnassius mnemosyne. Next base: position 63,783,579 of record CAVLGL010000093.1, read on the forward strand.
CTGTTGTCTAAGATGCAATAATGTTTCTTTATCAGAAAAAATTGGTTTCATCTCCTATCATACGAAACAAAGCATTATTATGCTGCATTTACGCTCGTTTTCGGTGTCCCTGGTCAATCGTGTTGCAACAATAATAAACATAGTTCTGGTTAGAGTACTGATGACACGGAACCCCAATTTCTACGGAACCTTATCCTCAACACAAGGAATGTCTACGATATTAAAGTTTTTTTCATAAATAAATTGCACATAAACAAATACACGCCTAACCAATTATTTGTTAGCCAAAAATACTTGTCCCGTGCGGCAACCTAACCCTCTTCCCACAGCATCCCAACAAAAAATATCTAGAAACTGATTACTACACTAGAGGATGAAATCCTCAAATGGAATTGTCACTCTAACACGATAGGAAGGTTCATTTGCCATTTATTTATATCAAAATAAATTTCAGTTGGCATGTTTTGTGTTTGGTAAATAAGGCATTTATTCTTTTGAAAGTCAGAGCGATTATTGATTTTAAATGTAAAAGAAATATTTATAATTAAAATCAATAATAATAATAACGAGCATTCATTGTTTACGTTTATAGTACCAATGTCAATTGTTAAACCGATAATAGTCTATAGCCAAACAGCTGCGCAGAGTAGAGGTTGTCGCCAAAAACTTTTAAAATTTTGCCACCAAAAAGTGTATGGAATACTTTTATGTCAAGGCAAAAAGCGTTTATGTAACATTTTGTTTACTATATGTCTGTGTAATCAACATATTACTCGTAAGTGGACGTGTTGTCGGTTAGTGTGGCATAAATCCAGTGTGAGTGTGTGCGAGTTTACCTCTTACGAAATGCTTACTAATAGCAGTTACGGCTATAATCCCGTGTGTTGCGCGAACTATAAAAATAATATTTTGTACTTTATCACCCGGTAGCTGCTTGTGAAATCGCGAGGTACCTCATCTCACTCCTTGCACAATAAGAGACAACTGACATAATGGCTGTTCCACTCACGCGCCGTTTGCACCTGCATTGTTTGCATGTATACGTAGTTGCCGCGATTCTGAACTCAATATGCATCAACGCTCCACCTGTCATACTAAGATTAAGGACTCTTAATGCATGCAATTTTGTGTCTGTTTGCCATATTATCATTGCATATGTGTCACTATTTCGCCTACTCAGCTTTAAAACCTATCAACTGAAGTTGAGACAGATTGGCTTTGCCCTCAATGTCGGAATAAAAAGCCGCGCAGCGATAACTCTAATACGTCATCGACGCCCAGAAACCCCAAAGCAAACGTTACCTTGCGTTGTAAAGGCCCGAATTCATTCCTTTAGTCTGATGTCGGTACAAGTTTGAATGTATCACGGTCAGAATTGCGTATTATTATACAGGAGGAGATGAGGGTGCTCATGGAAGAATGCATGAGAGATTGGAAAGCTGACCTGAATAGACAACTAAAAGCTTTTAGGGGAAAGATCACTGGGCTCAAGGAATCAACACAATTCATTAATGATTCGTTTGAGCATTTTAATAAGTATTCGAGTGAGTGTGAGAGGAAAATTGACACAAATATTAAGGAAAACGAAACCCTATAGAGTGATCTTATCATCATTAACAGCCATCTAAATCAGATGGAGCAAATCTCTCGGGCATCGAATCTGGAAGTCCAATGTGTTCCAGAGCGTAAGTCTGAACACGTTTTATCTATTGTAACACACCAGAGCAAAACCATATCTTGCCCTATAATCGAGTCGGATATCTTATATTGTTCACGCATTGCTAAGAAGAATCACGAAAATACCCGTCCCTCTACGTAGGTCACTCAATGAGTTTTGAGATGCTCAAAATTTAAAAATGGAACTCACCCGTGTTATATGTTACTAAAAAGCAAATTTATTGAAAAATAGAACTCCATAAGTCAAATTGCTCAATATTATAAAAAAAAACAAAGTTCTATTAATTTTCCTGCAACGCTTCCCGCGCTTTTCATTTAAAATGATGGATCTCAACCGTGAAATTTGCGCGCTGATATATTGTGATTTAAAATTTGGTTCGACCGAACAATTAAGTTTACAAAGGTTTAAATCAGCATTAAAGGCCTCAGTTCCATCACGCGCAATAACTTTGAGGTGGTTTGCTGAATTCAAAAGGGGTAAAATTAATCTTAAAGATGACCAAAGAACCGGGGCCTCGCAAACAGCAGTAACGGCAGAAAATTTATGGACTACAGAAATGTTGGTGCGAGAAGACCCACGAATCACATATACGAACATCGAAAAGATTGTAGGCATTAGTTCAAGGAGCATTCATACCATCCTACATCAACATCTTGGAGTGATTAAGCTTAGTTGTCGATGGATGCTTCGTTTGCTATCCGAAAGCGAAAAGCAGACTCGTGTGGATTGGTGCCATGAAATACGTCTACGTTTTGATAACGTAGCATCTGGACGTGTTTCGGACGTTTTTCAATCGTTACTGGTGACGAGACATGGATCTATCAATATGACCCGGAAAATCAATGGTATGGGTCTACTTAGAAGGACAGTTACCGACAAAACTGCAAAGACCTCGCAATGTCGGCAAACAAATGGTGGCTAGTTTTTTTTCGGGAGCGGATATTTGTCGCCGTCAATGATGAAAAATTGTTGTGAGTAGTGGAGCTGGGATTAGTGGTGACGGGGATAGTGCACGCAATTGACGGAGGGCGGAAGGCGCTCTTCATACTAGGTAAGACACATCATTTTATATTATTTTATAAAGCGGATGTTTGCAAAGTAACTTTTTAAAAGCTTTTATATAATGGATTTCCGCAAAGTAACGCCTGATTCTATTAAATGTAGATGTAAAATAAATATTAATAGTATCTAGAATAATATTTGTATATCTAAAAACTTATTGAGTGACCTACGTATTCTAGTTAAATTTAACAGACCTAACTCCAGGGACTCCCTGCTACCCGCTGTATTGAAGTACAATAAAAGTCATTCACAGGATAAATTAAACATGGAGGATGTGGGATTGAGGCCTGACAGGAAGACTTCCATATATGTAGTGGAAAATCATTCACCTGAGAATAAGCTTCTTCACCCTTTGGCCCGTACACATGCAAAAGAACTTCAATACAAACATCTATGGGTCTGAGGCGGCCACATATACATGCGAAAAAGTGATTTATCTGAATACGTCTTAGTACGTAATATATCAACATTGGACAACTTAACTTAAAGTTTAAAAGTAGCTTAAAGTTCAATAGTTTGAATGTATAATTTCAAAACGTTAAGGGTGTTCAAACGACGACGACAAACTTGTACAAAAACATATTAAACTACGGTTATGATATAATTGTGTTATGTTGAGACTTAGTCAAGTAGCATTATTTTTGACTCCAACTTATTTAGTGATCGTTACGCAGTTTTTAGACGCGATCGCGAGACTAGCAGCTTTCATTAGCACAAATCTGGTGGCGGGGTGTTGGTAGCTGTGTCAAAGTATATTTATTTCCGTAGGCTACATCTCTCATTATAATAACGGGAAATAAGTTTAGCTGTTAGCTGAATACCCGGAGGGCAGCGCAAATTCCAGCGGTGGGTGATAATCATCTACAGAACTGAGCTCAGAGTTACTTCGTGTTACATTCAACAGGATATTAAGATTAGAGATGATCAGGTCTAAAATTTTGCCTTAATGGTTACTGACCGTAGTATTATATTGATTGGTAAGATTATCTAAAGACATGAAATGCAGTAAAGTGCTTTCAAATGAAGTCTTAGTCACTTTTGTGCCATTTACAGCAAACAGTTTCTCGGTATCGTTCGAGGCAATATCACTGAGATTAAAATCTCCCAAAATTAACGCTTTTGCGTTTGACTCTAAGACTGGATTAGTGTTGTCGATATAATGTTCCAGAAAATGTTTTCGAATGGGCGACGGGAGGTAGACACCACACAATAAGAGCTTATTTGTGGTACCTTTTTCCGTAGGTATATTCAATTTGATCCAAATACCCTCGTATTTACTTTCAAAATGGTATTACATTCGAAAAAAAATTCAAAACTGAATACATGTTAATTTGTCAATATGTGCGTTTCCTATATCTTTCATCCCATTACAATGAAACTTTGATGAGTAGAACGCTAGCTTGCAAATGTTTCTGACAAGAATGACATTATAATCCATGAAGAGGCAAGCTAGTAATTTAATAAAAATATATTGACGTAGTATGCCTTTTAAGGATATCTATATAGTACTGGTTTATTTCCCAGGAATAACTAAATAAGTTAGCGGAAAGTATTCCAATCACGTCTCCCATAGTTTCAATCGGAGCCAATATTGTATTGATTCTGGGCATCGCACGAGTCACATCGGAGACACGAATTACCGCCGCAGAGTACGGACGTGGTAAGTTTTTTCTTATATTAAATTTTTTTAACCGTAATATAGATACATACCATACGGATAAGAATTAAAAATGAGCTTACTGTTTCTTGAAGCCTTGCAGAGGTGTGTTTGGGTTTATTTTTAACTTTATTCATTACAGGATTCCGAACAGGTGCTAGTACCCAGCCTCTTTCTCAAATTATACGTAATTATAGAACCATACGAATATAATAATAAAATATATGATATATAACAGTCCGTACCTGGAGGTTCTTTTTTTTATAGAATAGGCTGACAAGCATGCACACAGTCCATCTGATGGTGAGTGGTTGCTGTGACCCATAGACATGTACATTTATCCTCAATAAAGAATCCGCATTTTGATTTGCAAACGAGGATAGATGTAGATGTCTATGGGCCACAGTAACCACTTACCATCAGGTGGACTGTGTGCTCGCTTGTCACCCTAATCGCCCCTTTTCCAATAAAAAAATGTCTCCGGTTCTCTACACTCACCATATGAAACACCGCAGTTTTAAGCTGCTATTTTACGCTGTTATTCTGTTAGAGCGTGGTCCTTCCCCGGTCGAGCCGACCCATTCGTGCTACAACTATACTACTAATATAGCTGCAGCATGGCTCTACCACGTATCTCTCCTAAAGCAGGAAATTTAATTTAAGATTTTGCACTCTTAGCACTATTCTTAATTATTGTAGTCTGACATAAACGATATCATCAGGTAAGCTCGTCATACTTTTTTTTTTATAAAACTAAACTGACAAACAAATTTACAATCCACCTTATGGTAAGTGGCGACTGCAGTCCATGGACACGTGCAAGCAATTTAAATAAAACTAATTTTACGGATTTTATCGCGTATATTAACTTATTTTATATTCCCGACTTTTAGGGTGCTTTCCAGCATCCGTGGTCACGGGGGACTACGGTGTTTGATGTCCTGATGTCATATATAGCCCGGCTACCTTCAGTTTCTTAATATTAATTTTTGGTTCGATTTACGCAGAATGAGCTTACAGTATCTTGAAGTCTAGCAGTGGTATACTTGGGTTTGGATTTATTTTATTAATTATGGGATCCCAAGCAGATGGCAGCACCCATCCATCTTCTCTATTGAAATTAGGATGTTTTTTTTTTAATTTCAATAGCCTCGCGAATCATCCTTGGTAGGAATCGGTGTTCTTTTGATAGATCCCTCGTGCTCCCTGAAACATCTGTGACAGAAAATATTTGGCCGCCAAGCTTCAGCACGTCGAGCAAGTATTGCAAGACAACAAGCTTCAAATCCCGCGCCTACGTCACAGCGACCGAGTGAAGCCAGTCACAGTCTGTACTACCCTATGTCAGAGGATTCACAGACAAGGTTGGCTACATCTTGAAGCGAGCTTCCATTTAAATATTCTTCAAGCCGCTGAAGAAGATTGGTAAATTTTTACCATCCGTCAAGTGTCATATCCCTCTACAAGATGCAGGAGTGGACAAGCTGGATTGTGAATGTGGTCTCTCGTACATAGGACAAACAAAAAGTTCTATTAAAACCCGCGTTAAAGAACATATAGCTGACGTGAAGCACCGACGTATCGGGAAGTCTGCAGTTTGTGAACATGTTCAAGATCGTCCCCGCCATTACATTAGATTTGATAGACCACGAGTCCTCGCAAGAGAACACCGATTCCTACCAAGGATGATTCGCGAGGCTATTGAAATTAAAAAACATCCTAATTTCAATAGAGGAGATGGATGGGTGCTGACATTTTTTGGGATCCCATAATTAATAAAATTAAATCCAAACCCAAGTATACCACTGCTAGAGTTATAAATTGCGACTGAATCAGTGGTTTATCGCGAACGACATAATCAATGAAACTGACAAAGCAACAGTAAAGCGGCGAGCGATATTGTTGAGTGCGCTAAGTGAATCGACGTTCAAGTTAGATAATGACCTAGCATTACCCAGCAAGGTGGAAGAGTTGAGCTACGGAGCAATAGTTAAGCTCTTCGATGATCACTTCACACCGAAAAGGTTGGGGTTCGGAGAAAAGTCTATTTTCTCAGTGGGCGGCCAGAATTAGGGGATTGGCGGCACACTGTGAATTTAAAAACTTGGAGGAAGCTCTGTTGGACAGATTCATCATGGGCATGGCGGCAGGACACGAGCGGGACAAACTCTTCGCGCAAGATCAGCGGGAGTTGACCCTGGCAAAGTCCATCAACTTGGCGGAGAGCGTGCGCTGTGTACGTCGTGCTTTATTAGTTGCGGCGCCGGGCGCGAGTGACGTCGGTGTGAGTGGATTCGCGGATGGCGGCGTATTCAACATCTCCAAGAAGGAAAAGTGCAATGTGTGTGGTTATACCAATCATAAATCCAATCAGTGTCGTTATAAAAATTCCAAGTGTAAAAAGTGTAATAGAAAAGGTCATATACGAAAAATGTGCGCTTATTATGACAGAATAAAATATGTCGAGGAAGGTAGTGTGGTCGAAGGAGACGACGACGGTGATTGTTTTTACAATATTCGGTGCTTGAAAGGAAAACCGATGACGGAACGCGTTATGTTAAATGGTATTTCTTTAGAGTTCGAAATAGATAGCGGATCTGCAGTAAGTGTTATTTCGGAAAAAATTTAAATTACTAAATTTAATTATTTGCCATTGTCAGCCACCAACAAAAATCTGTTAATTTATACGGGCGAACACATACAAACCATCGGGTTAGTTTCATTACCTATAGAATATAGTGGGATCCCGCATACTCTAAGCATGTATGTAGTGCGCAATGGCGGACCGTTGCTTCTGGGCAGGGACTTCATTCGTGTTTTTGACTTAGAATTAGCGCATGCGCAGCCAGTCTCCAGTGGCAGCTCTCAGCGTGTGCATGCGGTATACGCGCAAGCGCAAGGTGATTGCCACGAAACAATAGTAAAGAAATTATGCTCAAGATTCCCTAATGTTTTTCTAGTAAGCTTGGGTCACTTAATAAGTATACTGTTGATTTACATTTAAAACCAGACGCAAAACCTATATTTTTCAAAGCTAGACCCGTACCATATGCCCTAAAGGAAAAAATAGACAAAGAAATAGATCGTTTGTTTGCGTTAGGCATTTTAAAACCCGTCGAGCACTCAGACACTGCTTCACCGATAGTGCCGGTATGAAAAAGGACGGTAGCATCCGTTTGTGTGCCGATTATTTGGTAACTATTAATAAACAGTTAATAGTTGACCAGTATCCTTTACCCACAGTAAGCGATTTATTAGCAAAATTACACGATGGCATAGTTTCGTGGCAATCACCTTGCGCATGCGCGTATACCGCATGCACACGATGAGAGCTGCCACTGGCGAAAGACTCATATCCTATGTCTCGCGAACGCTTACAGCTGCTGAAAAGAATTACCCACAAATACAGAAAGAGGCGACGGCCATTATTTATGGCGTAAGACGTTTTTATCAGTATTTGTATGGTCGATCCACGCCTTTCACGTTACGAACAGACCATAAGCCACTATTGACTATATTTGGGCCACATAAAGGCATTCCCGAGGTGTCTGCCAACCGACTACAGCGTTATGCGATGTTTCTGGCTGCCTATAATTACAAAATCGAATATATCAGTAGCAAACATAACAGCGCGAAGTACTTGTTAATTTCGTAGTCGATGGTGGTCTGCCGCTGACGCTGAAAGATTTTCAACGCGAGACGAGCAACGACGCGGTTCTGTGTCGCGTTAAGCACTACGTTTTACATGGCTGGCCAAGAAAAAATAATGATTTAGATTTAAAATCCTTTTACAATTATAGATATCAACTATCTTATGTAAACGGTGTCTTAATGCGCGGCCATAAAGTTGTGATTCCCGCGTCACTTCAAGAGTTCATATGTAAGGAATTGCATAGTTCTCATTTCGGGGTGATAAAAATGAAAGCGGAGGCACGTAAACGTTTATGGTTCCCCGGGGTGGATGCCGCACTGGAGCAGCTGGCAGGCGCTTGCAGCATCTACGCAGCTATGCGGCCACCCCTCGCTCCCTGGTCCTTGCCACCGCATCCATTTCATCGGGTCTATCTTGCCTTTCTAGGTCCTTTTAACAATTTCATGTATTTGATTATTGTAGACAGTAAATGGGTTGAATGTTATAATATGAATACTTCTTATAATTCCAAAGCTGTTATTAACAGATTATACGATTTTTGTCCCGTTTTGGAGTACCTTATACGTTGGTGAGTGACAATGGAACCTCTTTCACGTCTCAGGAGTTTAGAAGTTTTTGTCTACAAAATGGAATAAAACACATATTATCCCCGGTGTATCATCCAAGTAGTAACGGACAAGCAGAAAGTTTTGTCAAAATTTTTAAAAAGGGCCTCAAGGGTATTATTTTACAAAGCGTAAATAAAAAAATAGTTCCAGAAAATATATCAAAATTCTTAGTTGACTATGGGAACTCTAAAAATAGTACCACAAACAAGTCACCAGCAGAACTTGTTTACGGGCGCGCGTTACGTTCAGGGCTAGATTTATTAAACCCATTCGCGTCGTATCCAGCGTCCACAGACCTCGTTAAAACAGTGGAACATAATCAGTTATTACAGGCCCAAAATTATAAAGGCACACAAAGAACAGAATTAAAAATTAATGATAAGGTGTGGCTAACAAAAAATATAGACAATAAAAAATTCTGTTGGATCGAAGGCATAGTGAAAAGAAAAATTGGAAACGTAATGTATAAAATATACGTACCTCAATATAACTGCGAAGTCACGAGACATATTGATCAGTTAAGGGCACAGTTATACTCACCGGCTAGAGATGACCGGCGATGGGACCCGGATGTGGTGCCCGACGAGCTGACCGCTACTAATTCTAGTGATGGAGTCCGGGCTGGAACCACAGCTGATGTAGGAGGGGAAGGACGGGATACAACGGAACCAGACCTGGCAAGGACATATATTAGCGAGTGCCCTAAGACTCCACTCCTTACTAGCGCCGCTACTCGAAGAAGACAAGCTATAAGCCCTATATTCTCTACGCCGACATAGGAACAGGAGTATACCTAGATTGCGGCTTACGTTTCCCTACGTGATCTATGTTTTGTTGATTATACTTGGAAATGTTTACTTTGAGTGAATGGTAGATTCATTATATGTCGTTTATGTTAACACCGATATCGGCGTGGGCGCAATACGGAATCAATATTTATTAGGGCTCCGCTAAAAATCAGCGCTGCTGCAGTACCTGTGGTAGCCTATGCTGAGACGGAATCCTTTTTGGCATCACATCACTCACGCTTGCTGAGATTTATTTTATTTTTATTTATGTTTTCCACCTACTTTGTATGTTTTTATGTTTTATCCACTTCTAAATGTATATTTTGTGTATCTATTGAGTCTATGTCTAATGTGCAGTTGAAAGCAAACTACAGACGTAAATATTTAATGATTTACGGTTTAATTTTCATTAGCTGATCTACCCTAGCACGGCCTTATTACTAAAAGTAGTTTATAATTAATCTCAGGATTAAACTACATAGAATCTGTAACTTACACATGCGATTGTTGTCACTTGGTGAAACTGAAGCTTCATTTTTGTGATTTGGATAACCACTTATTTCAAAGTATTCGTTTTAAATCATTAAACTTATTATAAAAACCGACCGGTTTCGCCTCACGGTATCATCAGGATATATAAGAATAATGGACATAATCCCGCAGATGAAATTATATATTTAATGTAAATGTTTAGCGAAGACTGTGGCGCTGAAGTTAAGGGACTTCTTTAATTTAAAGGACTCCTCTTAAACATACCAGGGACTATCAACTACTTTTTATAAGACAGATTGACTATTGGTATCACCAATGATTTCAAATCGCCCTATTGTTTCAGAATAAGGCCGTCACGTCGCATCGCCATCCGTTTAACAATCCTAACAAAGATATGACAGCCTGATGTTCAGAAATTTTAATTACATTTGTAACTTTATTGGATGTGGTGTCAGACAGCAGAATACTAAAGTAATTAACTAATTTTTATTCATAGCTTAATTCAAACTGAAATCGGTAAATAGATTAATCTCGCAATGTCATTTAGTTTTTTTTTTATAAATACGAATTGACAAACGACCCTACAGCCCATCTGATAGTAAGTGCCTATTGCATTTAATAGACACCTACAGACCTTTTTTACGTGGTAGAGCCATGCTGGAGCTATATTAATAATATAGTTGTAGCACGAATGGGTCGGCTCGACCGGGGAAGGACCACGCTCTCACAGAATACCATTATAAAATAGCAGCTTATCACTGCTGTGTTTCGTATGGTGAGTGTAGAGAACCGTTTTACTGGAAAAGAGGCATTCCATCTTAGTCCTCACGGGTGACAACGCATCTGCTTTTCGATTCGCAAACGAAGAGAGATGTAGATGTGTATGGGCCACACTTACCATCAGGTGGACTGTGTGCTGGTTTGTCACCCTATCCTTTAAAAAAAAGAGACAACTTTATAAAAAGCAGGCTACAGTGGCGTTGTCACCTATGAGGACTAAGATGCCTCATAGCCTATAATTATACTGGCTCTCTATTTCCTTCAGTGGCTGATGGTGGCGTAAGTGAATCCACTGCCTCGTATCTGTGGGTGTCGCAATAGAAGACAGAAGGAAATCAAACAGAAGATAGGCAACAACACCTTCTTGATAACAACTTAAAATAATAAAAAATTGCGGTTACCAACCCGCTTGTCAAGAATGGCAACTATGAAAAAATCCGCTAATGTAATGTTATAAAAAACCGCTATGAGGCAATCTATGATTGGGGCCTATGTTCAGCAGTGGACTTTTATAGCTTGTAATAGATGGATGGATGGATATGTATGATGAACTTACAAAATAAACATACAGATTTTAATAGCTTGTGAATTTAATTCAACAGGCTTTTAGTACATTAACTAAATAATAAGCCATTTCATGCGTACTCGTATGTGTAAGTAGCTTAATGAATTTAAAACCGCTAATGAGCTTATGAATCTCTTTCAGCATGGCACCAATTTGGCTGCGATACAACTCGGTGTTTGAAAATTTTACTTCATATTTACCAAACTAAATTTAGTAAAATTGAAAATTTTAATGAAATTATTTTATGTACTCAGTAATGTTGACATATAGATCTGATGCTCAACGTCACTAAACTAATTATGGTGAGGGCTATGCTCGTAGTTTCTCAAAGTTACCGATATAGTCCAACGGATGAGTAACCTCGAGTGGCAATGTTGCGGCCATTCGTTCTTCTTTATCGTCTTCTGCTTCAGCCCACACGAGTTAACTCTTGGACATGGGCCAACAAACAAATAAAAAATAAAATATAAAAGCAGCTTAATGATGCAAAGTTACGTATAAAAATGAATGTAGAGAACCGGATTTTTATTAGAAACGAGGCATACGAGCATAGTCCTCTGAAGTGGTAACGCATTATGTTAAACGTTTAAATCATATGGTCTTTTTAATTTATTTTTAGAGCTAACCCGTATTGCTCAATCTAGTGCAACATGTATAGATAATATTTTTACAAACGTGAAGCCGTTGCATAAATGTATAATTCAAAAATTTATTTCTGATCACTGTGGACAAGTAGTATCGATACCTTATGCTCACAACACGCAAGTAGATGAGAAAGTTGTGTTTGTTCCAGTAAATGCACGTCGCTTGGAAAAGTTTAGAAGTAACATAGTGAAAAAAATAACATAATTTCGTATGGTATTTTACGATGGGGACACGCAGCTGACACTGAAATTATATTTGTTTTACAGAAGAGGGCCATAAGGGCTATTTATGATTTGAAGTATGTATGTATAAATATGACGACTCCGTCGCGCAGTGGCTTAGCAATCAGTTGTTGCGCTGGGGGCCGCGGGTTCGAATCCCGCACGGAATAAGTATTTGTATGGCCTACAAATAATTGTAACGGGTCTGGATGTTTGTCCTTGTGCAATTTATGTTTGTAAACTGCCTCCACTACACAGGAGAAAATCCTAGTGTGGGGGTAACGTTTTTTAACAAAAATTTAGGGAAATTAATATTTTAACTTTGGCCTCTCAATACATTTATGAATATGTAATGTACGTACACAAAAATAAAAGTAGTTTCACAAAAATAAGTGATATTCATTCTGTAAATACTAGGAACAGACACAAGCTAGTAGTACCAATTACTCGTCTCCATCGAGTCAGTAATTCATTCTTGGGGCGATGTATACGCTTTTAAAACAAAATTCCAGAAAATATACAAAATTTGACCAGCTCAAAGTTCAAAAACTTTATTAAACTAAGTTTGTATAAAAAGGGTTATTATAATATTAATGAATTTATAGATGATAATAACCTGGAAATGAGGTGATCGCCACCAAGCTATTTCTAATTTGTTGTGTTGTTAATTTGTGTAACATACATGACTGTAAGCTGTTATTTAAAAAAAGTCCCGCTGGGTTTCTTGCTGGTTCTTCTTAGGACAGAGGTTCTTTTTCGAACCAGTGGTAATTAAACAAAAGTATGACTTTCAATAAGTATTATTTATAATCTATATTGAATAAAAAATTTGCTGTTTCCTTTTCTGTTTCTGTTTCTCTTGATTGTTGATCGAAAATAAATATAGATGTCAGTTGGATTGTGTGCTTGTTTGTCACCCCTATTCAAATAAATTTAGAAATATTGAGTTATAGAGCCACAACTAAGTGTACTTAATCTAGTACTTTAGTATTTCCAGATATTTAGTTTCTACATAAAATTCCAAGTGCATAGTTGTTGTAAGCTCAAACTGAACTATTCGGTTCCATTTGCGGCTTACGCGGCCAGGATAAAATCCGATGAATTGTGAGGCAATTGTTTGTCGTGTTTACTGTAGCCGTTACTAGACAAAACACGCTCTCGGCGGACCGTTCGGTCATTTATAGCCAATACTTTTGGTTTAATGGTACAAATTAAAAAAAGATGTATGAACATTTTGATCAATAAATTAAAATAACTTTTTGGATCCACTCAAATTGTGCACGCACCCACCATAATCAATACATATAAATACAACTAAAGTTTCTGTCTGTAACATCGAAATAACCGCCTTTTATCTATCCCAAGGGATCATTTGCATGTCGCTTAAACATGAAAATCCATAATTAATAAAATCAAATCCCAACCCAAGCATACAACTGCAAGACATCACGATCTACGCAGTATGAACTTACAGTGTCTGTAAGTTCATATGTACTACGTAGATCGGAACTAAAATTAATAATTTTTAATCTGGAGGTAGCCGGGTAAGGCTCAAATTTTTTACGCAGTCGCACAATTGAAATAACAACGGAATGTGTCAAAAAGAAAAAAACGTTGTACAACGGAATTTGTAAATTGTAGTGCACATGGATTTTAAAATATTTTCGTACATTAACTGTTTGTTTTAATTTTATTTACAAATCAATAATAATAATTAAGTATACTAGAATATACCCCTCGAAATAGTGAGGGAGATCAATAACATATTCTTAGCTCATTACGATTGCACAGTGTGAGATGGCGGACCTAATCCTGTGATCTGGGTAAACCCTGGACGTAAGTACTTAATTACCTACTAATTATTGGGGTATACTATTAAATAAAACTAATATAATATGCAAAATTCAAAAATATTTACTAAAAAAACAGTCTAGATGAGATGGTACAAGGTGTCACTAACAGTATCAAAAAATGTAATATATTGAGACTTCATCATTACATCATCATTACAGCCCTTCACAAGTCCACTGCTGAACATAGGCCTCCCCCAAAGAATGCCACAAAGCACGGTCCTGAGCCACCTGCATCCATCGACTTCCTGCATATTTTACCAGGTCGTCACTCCATCTCGTGGGGGGACGCCCTACACTTCGCCTACCGGTACGAGGCTGCCACTCGAGAACCTTTCTTCCCCATCGGTTGTCGGTTCTTCGAGCTATATGGCCGGCCCACTGCCACTTCAGCTTACTAATCCGTTGGGCTATGTCGGTTACTCTGGTTCTACTGCGGATATCCTCATTCCTAAGTTTATCACGCAGAGAAACTCCGAGCATAGCCCTCTCCATAGCTCGCTGAGCGACCTTGAGCTTCCTCATACGGCCAGCAGTGAAGGACCACGTCTCAGTTCCATAAGTCATCACTGGCAACACGCACTGGTTGTACAATTTCGTTTTCAGGTTTTGAGGTATGTCTGACGAGAAGATGTGTCGTAGCTTCCCGAACGCTGCCCAGCCGAGTTGAATCCGTCGATTGACCTCTCGGTCGAAGTTGGACTTACCTAGTCGGACTATTTGTCCCAGGTAAACATACTCGTCAACAACTTCGAGCTTAGTGCTGGGAGCAACTACCGGCAGACTTGTATACTCTTAAATATTTCGTCACAATCATCAGTTCAACTGTACTCTCCTGATTTCTCAAGTGCAGTTAATTTAACTTTTTTAACTATTGAAACGTTGGTAAAAATGTCTATATCTTTGTTTTTCGGTATTTTTATGAGTTTTATATAACGATCTTATTATTTAATTGTCTTTACAAAATGAACTTCATAAAAAGTGTCATCATCTTTGATTTCAATCTTATCAATAAAGCCTACGCAATATTTCCAGCTCTTTCTTTGGTAGTATCTTACTAATATACTGTCTCTTATTTTATATAGTTCAGGCACATCTGTGTATTTATCTTTTAAACAATTGTTATTGTCAAGTGTTATTTTCTTTCTCATTTTGAGACCACAAATTAAAATTGGTACAGTCTATTTGGGTAAGCGTTAGTGGACTCGGATAAAAATTTCACTTTATTGTTTCAATTTGTCTCGTACACTATTTCTGTCTCTATTTCTCCTATAGTCATCTCGTCATCAAAACTTGTGTAATAATCGTCAGTATCGGCATATTGAATCTCATTAGTATCAGTATCTTCAGAAGTTTTGACTGATTCCTTATTTATCTTCCTAGCTCTTTTACTTGATTTATCTCCTTATTTATCTCATTTTTTTTAGTTCTCGAGTCACTTTTCTTACAGGTTTTAAGTTGATTCAAATGGTTGGTGAGAGTATTAATTTTTTTTTCTGTATCTTAATATAGTGTTTTTAAGACTGCTATTTGTAACATAAGTTTTAGTTTTTTTTCCTTCAAAATCCTGTTTTGACGTAGTAATTTACTACGATATTTGCGACGTTGCCTATTATCAATATTGGGTATGACTAGCTTTTCCACCTTTTCTTATTTTTTATTGCGTTTAGCTACCCGTCATTGCTTTCTCATCGCTATTTTTATTTTTTAGCCTTTGTTCTCTCAACATTCTTCTTTTTCTGGATGGAGATTGTCTAAGGTTTTCGCGGTACCTTCGGCACCTTTCAGCCACGGACAAAGGCATTTGAAAAATATTGATTACCAAATAGATTTAAAAAAAATCGCAAGCACTTTAGTATGATTTCATAAATTGAGTAGAAAGTTGATGGGTACACAGTTTTACGATTTTAATTGTGACACGTCACACAATTTCGTGGCATACGTCGCACAACGGATCAAATATTCTACACAACTTAGACTAAAATAAATCATAATTCATGAAATTTACTATATTGCTCATTCTAATTGTTATATTTTGACAATGAAATACATGATTGATATGATTTACTTTCTTAAATAAGGAAAACCATTTAAATTTCGAAAATATAACAAAGTAAACTTACAATTTCTTAATGAAACGTATCGAGTTCCGACACGTTCGTCCATCTGACACAAAAGCAAAATGGCGGAAGCATCCAGAAGTTAGTCGAATTTCATGGGCATGTGTTGCCACTTTAAATATATTGGCAGTTCCATGGTAGAATATAAATAAATTCCAAATCAGCGTTGCACAACTGAAGTGTCACACGGGATTGAAATTTAGGACATTTTTAAATTAATAAATATGTAATCAAAACGCGTTGATAATATAGTTAGCTTGTTTTAGTAAAATTGAACCTTTCATCTTCTGTAGACCATAAAGTACGCAGACTAAAACAACAGCGGTTTCTCAAAAATTTCGAATAGTTTTTGAAAAGTGTACGTACACGGACATCATCAAATTGTATGGAAGGAAAATATGAACATTATTATTTTTAATTATAAAATAGGGATATTATGGAATAATATTTAAATAAAAAACAAATATGATGAACAAATAGCGAATTTCCTTGAGTTAATAATAAAAATAAAGTATTTATTTATTATTTTTGATGTTTTATTTCTTCTCTTCAATTTCTCCGACAGCGCATTTTTAGATAGTGCACGAAAAATTTGAGCCTTACCCAGCCTAACCAGCCCAGGTTAACTATGACATTGGTACGTCATACATTTCAGGCCCCCCGTGACCATGAGTGCTGTAAATTGCTCGAAACGTCGGAAATATAAAATAAATTAATATAAGCGATAAAATCTGTAAAATTAGTTTCATTTAAATGAAAATCCATTTATATAAATTTTGTCTGCCTGTCTGTACGGGCAATCTTCGAAATGGCTTAACCGATAGTTATGAAACTGACAAAAAAGCCAGGAGTGATCTAGGCTATATTTTAAAATTGAATAATTGACAATATAAATAGTTTTTTTTTTTAGATTAATTTAAGATTATTTTTTTTATAGAATAAGGGTCACAAATGACCGCATATTTTACGTGAGTTGGATGCTGTGGCTTATAGATATTTACATGTATCCTCGACTAAGAATCAAAATCCAGAAGCGTTATTACCCCTGAGGACTATAGAATAGAATGATTTTAATTCGGTATAGATTATTACATAACACTTATTAAAAGTCGTTTTTTTATTAGTGGTAAATAAAAAAATACTTTTAATATCCGTTCGGGATATAACTCTGTTCTGGGAAGAAGGTGCAAGAAACCCAGCTTGGTTATTTTTTTAACATATATTATCACCTTACAATAATTTTGTACAATTTTGCATATTAATTTTAATAGAACCAGCATGGTGGCGATTACCTCGTTCCTAGGTGTTATTTTCATTCATGTATTCCTTGATATAATAATAACTATATTTTTTAAATATAGTATTCCGCCATTTATAGCCTCACAGGAATATTTGCCATGGTTTCCACACTTGGCAAGCGGGTTGGCAACCAAAGATTTTTTACAGCTGTTCTTGCTTCTGCGTTAGCTTCAGTTCACTCTCCTCTTCCAACAACCACGGGATGATATGCGGTAGTCAATATTCACAGTACGCGGATCTAAGCTATTAAATTATTATCGACTTCGTCCCGTGGGTGTCGTTATGTCGTAAGACGCGACAGAGGGAAATAAATCAGGAGATGGACAGCAGCATCATCCTAAAAGTCCACCTGAGAGGATAGTAACCTCTTACCTTAACTGCGATCAAGCAACAATATGTGAGAATATGAAGAGTATAGAAGGCCGGTAAAATTACAGACTGTAAGGCATTCCATCTTAGGTCATTCTGTTCTAGGTATACCATTAAGCGTTCAATATACGCTCCATAATCTTGTAGAGTATGGAGGTAATTGAGATTGGCCGATAAATGGCAGGGTCGGCGCGGCTGCTTTTTTTTTGGAACAGGCTGCACGTTGGCCAGCTTCTTGGATTTTGGCACTATTCCAGTACTAAATGAGAGGCGGAACAAACGTCAACTCAGGTGCACAAGCCTTTAGGACTATAGCTGGTATACCATCTGGTCCACTGGCTTTATTGACGTCTAGACACCGCGAGGTTTTAAGAACCTCCTTATTCGTTATACGAATCTCCGACATAGAGGTCCCGCAGTGAAGAAATTTTGGTGGAACGTTATTGCCACTATCTAGACGTGAATTGTAAGGTAAGAGGGACGCGAACAAGTCCGTTTTCTCCTTAGCTCTATGCACCAGTGTGCCATCCGGTTTTACCAACGGAGGCAGTGTAGGCTGACAGAAGTTTGCCTCGACCGCTTTGGCGAGAGACCAAAAAGCTCTAGTGCCGGATGGTCTGGCAGAGAGTTTTGCGCCAATATGTTCAATGCGAGCGAGACTAGCTTTCCGTAATGCTTTTTTTAGGACTTGGTGGTCTGGTTGAAAGTTCTCTTTTTGGAGCTAATATCCGGTGCTTTGCGGTTTCGAGCGTCAACCCAGGATAGGTAAGCTAAATGCTTGCACTTTTCAGCTTGGGCGCATTCAGCGTTAAACCATGGGCGAGCTTTGCTACCGGTGGAAGCGTCAGAGAAGGGGATAAAGTACTCATAGCTAAAGTACACATAGCTTGACGCAAAACATCCGTTATCGCAACCGCGCAGCTCGACGGACCTGCAGAATAGTAACAGGCCTTCCGCCAAGGATAAGATGCAAAAAAGTGTCGCATCTAATCACAATCAGCTGACTTATACCGTCATATTTGTTAAACACGTTGGAACTCGTAATCAGGTGGAGAATATGACGATACAGATTTCACCAGACAGTGGTCAGATGTACCCAAAGGAGAAGTAATCTGTACTTCATATCTGTCTGGTTCGGTAGTCAGCAGAAGGTCCAAGCAATTTGCTATGTGACCGTCTACATCGGGTACCCTAGTCGCTACCTTTACCATCTGAGAAAGACCTAGCGTCAAAGCAAAATTCCACGCTTCTCTTCCAGCATGGTCGGTCTTTTGGTATGGAAACAGCCAGTCTTGGTGACAAACATTAAAGTCCCCCAGAAAACACCAATTGTGCAGTAGGATACCGATTTAGGGCCACGTCGGCAGCCTCATTAAGGTGATCAAATAATCATGTTATCTCCTGGTCACCGCTGTGCGATCGATAGACACAGGCATAAAGGATTTTATCAATACCTGTATCTACCATCACCCAGATTGTCAAAAAACTGGGGTCTTCAAGGTGAACCAGACGCTGGAAGCAGATGTCATTGCGGACGTATACAAATACTCCGGCATGTGGATGGAATTTGTGCTCTAGGGAGAATCCAGGATAGTCAAGGTACGCCGCACTCAATGGACATCCAATTTGCGTCTCTGTCGAGAAAAGTAGGTGCGGCTTTTCAGTCTCAAGATTGTGAGCTGTAGCATCACATCAGTGACAGAGCAATAGCGCTGGGATCATCCGGCAAAAGGCAAACCCGCCCCCTATGGTTGGGATGCAAAGATAGACCGCATTCCATCCCAATCCTCTGACCTTTAATGCCAAACACGGTGGCAGCCTGCAGATCGCAACCGCGAGGGGAGCGTGAGTGACACCACATTTCGGATCGGACAATAGTCCGAAGAGCTGAGAAGGGCATTGACGGAAACCTGATATCCGTCCGGAAGAGAGGTCAACAGAAGGTCCAACTGGGAAGGTGAGTGATCCTCCACATCTGGAATCAGGGTAGGCGAAGTAACTAGTTGTGTCAGACCATATGCCAAGGCAAAGTCATAGACAGATCTCCCCGCATGATCGGTTAAACGTGAACCTGTATCATGATCTTTGCGGATGGAATCAGTTGTGCAAGAAATCTGTAGCCATTTGGACGTGGTCGATGAGTCAATCTGTTTAGGCATTACCGCTATGGGACTTATACAGGCACCCGTAGACGCAGGGATAGTCGTCACTGTCTACGCGCAGCCAAAGGATGGACAGTTTCGTAACTTTAAGACTGCCGAGGCGTCGAGAATAGATATTCTTTCTGACGTATACACAAACTCCAGCCCGGGGCACAAAGAAGTGTTCTAATTTGTACCCCGGGTAGGACAGGTACGAAGTATCAGCCGGAGAAGACACCTGCGTCTGGGTTTAAAAGAACAAGGCCGACTTTGCTGTCTCTAGATGGAGTGGACGGCGTTAAGGTTCAAGTTAAGTCCCTCCTGATGTTGCAGAAGTCCACGGATAGCGTGGCAGGATCTCCATGGTTTTATCGTTCTATTTGTTCCGTGCAGTGTTAGTATAGAGCGGTATTTTGAGAAATCAAAAAATATATATTTCAAAGACGTGAAGTCCACCAACACACATTGGAACTTGCCCTAAAAACTTCTCAGAAGTGCGAGGAGGTCTGTGCCCTGCAGTGGGACGTATATATAGGCTGTAACTTTACTTTACAGTTTAAACAATCTGAGGATTTTTCTGTTGATTCCAGGTTTACATATTCATCAAAAACTTTGAGCGTTGTGTTTCCACAAACTACCGGTAGGACACCTATACTCACGAAAGTTATAAATATCTTTTGTCTTGTCCACATTCATCTTAAGACCTACTCGTTGAAATACAATACTGAATCATTGTGTAGAGTGCAAATGTCTTACAGGGAATCTGCCATAATTACTACTCGTATATCAAAGGCAAATCCAATTTTCCATTGATGTTAATATCGTATCCCTTCCAATTCAGTAGCTTGTAAACGTCTTTAAATGCAGAAATGAAGTATTTCTGTCCGTGTCTTACACCATTCTATAGTTGAATATGTTTGAAATATAATAGTAAAAGATATTTTATATAAATTTAAAAGTTGCTAATTTAATGTTAAGAAAGTTTCCTTTTTAGTAATTAGCATTACCATCTTCTCGTCAGACATACCTCAAAACCTGAAAACGAAATTGTACAACCAGTGCGTGTTGCCAATGATGACTTACGGAACTGAGACGTGGTCCTTCACTGCTGGCCGTATGAGGAAGCTCAAGGTCGCTCAGCGAACTATGGAGAGGGCTATGCTCGGAGTTTCTCTGCGTGATAAACTAAGGAATAAACATATCCGCAGTAGAACCAGAGTAACCGACATAGCCCAACGGATTAGTAAGCTGAAGTGGCAGTGGGCCAGCCATATAGCACGAAGAACCGACAACCGATGGGGAAGAAATGTTCTCGAGTGGCAGCCTCGTACCGGTAGGCGAAGTGTAGGGCGTCCCCCCACGAGATGGAGTGACGACCTGGTAAGACATGCAGGAAGTCGATGGATGCAGGTGGCTCAGGACCGTGCTTTGTGGCATTCTTTGGGGGAGGCCTATGTTCAGCAGTGGACTTGTGAAGGGCTGTAATGATGATGATGATGATGATGATTACCATGTAGTCGCGGTGTAAGAATATATAAACCCATATCGACGCAGTAGGTGTCGTAAGAGGCGGAAGAGGGAAACAAACTAGTAGATGGACAGTAGCGTCTTCCAAAAAACAACTAAAAAAAGCTGCGGTTGCCAAGCTGACTGTCAAGCTTGGCATCTTTTGTAAATATCCCCCTTATGAGGCAATATATGGGGGAGGCATGTGTTCAGCAGTGGATTTTTGATAGGCTGTGACGAAGGGTAACGACGGTAATTAGCATAAATATAGACAAACTTACTCTAATACTATTTCACATCGAATAATTATGAAGTATTGCGTTGTTTTTTTTTTCTTAGACTATTTTTATTCTGTGGATAGGATTCATTTTAAACTAGCAATCCATCTGATCAGGTACCAAACTTGAAGTAACTAAAATCAGCCTGTGACAATAATAAATACTCAACATTAGTTGGAAATGGATACTTTGGTAGAAGTATTAGTCATACTACATTTTAGTTTAATAGACAAACTAAAATAGACAAATTTTAGCATGCTAAGCTTCTAAATTTGGATCATAAATCCAAACAAACTTTGCCATGTGACATGCTTTATTTCCGTTGATTAAATTCCCAACGACACAGCAAAGTCTCTATATAGAGCATATTCAGCAAATAATTATTATATAGGTATTACGTTACTAAAATATTTAGTTATTTGAGTGGGTTTCAGATATGTTATTATAATAAACTATTATAATAATTTAATAAGAAATTATGTTAATTTAATTAACCTGGGTTGTTGTAAGAAAAGTAAATACAAATTCTATATACATTCCAATGCTGGGAAAGCAATAACGGCGGGCATGTTGCCGGTTAAGGGTACTCTTAGCTTAGCCAGTCTTCATTAAATTACCAAATTATACTATAAGCTTCTGGGTGGGGCGTCCCTTGCCGCTAAACTACTAAAATATTAACACAAGATATGTTTTTGAAAAACTTCACGCTATAATAGCGTTTAGCTGTTTGCATAGGTGGATAAATTAACTACGAAATGAGCTTTCTATTCGACCAACCCTTGGTTGCTAAAATAACCTATTTTTCAGGTTTAAAATAGTTTGCTAATTAATTGCTTAGATGAATAATTCTTACTCCTAAAAGGGTTTTTGCGCTTATACTCGTACACTATAATTCTGTTCTGCGCAGATGGCTAGTCTCCGTGGAGACTGGCCGCCGTGACCATAATTCGTCCTGGAATATTATTAAGCACCGTATTTTATTTTACCTCAATATTATCATACCTTATATGATCATATTTATTGTATCCTAGAAAGATGAGTCATAAGAAAATCTTTTCCATCACGAGAAAAAATGTAACAGTGAAAGTCTTCACGTCGGCAGTGAGATTTTATCGCTGATCCCGTCTCTTACAAGCGAGTAAAACGCAGCTTCTAACAATAGCAAGCCTAGCCCAAATTTTCATACAAAACCAGTGAAATTTTAATACACAAATAACGTTCAGTGCTTCAGTGTCACAGTGTCTGAAATGACATTAAATGTTATTTAAAAATGAAAAGTGCGACGTCGCCCGTGTGTAATTTGGGTTTTAATTATGTTGCGTGGAACCCTAATTATTTTTCTAAAATATAGGTAGCCTAAGTTATTCCTTATAATATCAGCCAGTGAAACTTCCGTCGAAATCATTCCAGCCGTTTTGGAGATTAGCTTGAACAAACAGATTTCAGTATTCACAGTATTTCTGTTATAAGTACCGTATATATATTCATATGCATTTATTAAAGAGCTGTTGTGTTGAGCTGTTCTGTTATGTTGATATTACAAACACACACTTCAATTGTATTTATTTGTATAGATAATAATGAATACTATTTCAAATTTTATTTTAATTTTAGGTTAAATTAAACATACTTTAAAATATTTTCTTTTAGAATAAGCGTGAAAAACGGGCACGCAGTTCATTTGCTGGTAATTGGAGGCTTTTTCTTTTTTTGATTAAGAATCAAGAATCAAGATCTACATCTATCCTCGGTTAAGAATCAAGACGCAGATGCACTGTCTACTATCTGTAATGAATAAGATAGAATACCCCGTTTCCAGTAAAAAGGGTCTCCGATTCTTTTCACTCACCGCAGGAAACACAAAACTAGCATTAAGTTGCTATTTCGCGCTTGTATTCTGTGAGAGTTTAATCCTTCCCCGGTGTAGCCGACACATTCATGCCATACCTATATAAAAGCTGCAGCATTACTTTACCATATAATACCATTAACAATAATTATTATTATTTAATAAATACCAGCAGCGAGAACATGTCGTTATTCTACCTAAATGATAATTACATATTGTCTTATGGTATAATCAGGTGACTAATTGAAGTTTAGTTTAACAGTGCTATTTAACCGGGGGCTAAAAGGTTTTTATTATCGATTACCGTTCAATGTTATTAGAATTTAGTTACAAAATTATTATTTTTTGTCAACAAAATAAATAACTCTGCGCAAATGACGCGAAAAATAACAACGTGGACGACGACACTGTGTCATCAGGACCCGGATTTTTTCAACATTACTTTCATAAAATTTAAAGCAACTCCTTTAAACTTTATCATCTTATATCAATTAAGTACTTACTATAAAAGATATCTTTGCATGCTGTGAATAAAAAAATTATTAGCTTTCTTAGTAATATGTGCAAACTTAACTTTGAATAACTAACTGGCATATTTTTATTTTTGTTAAAGTATTCTAAATAATAATAGGAATAACTAATCTCATATTAAAAAAATCTCAGAGTAACATATAAAATAGAAAATTTGTCTCCCACTTCCTTATTCAGAGACATGGAGCAACTGCAATTATTGGACGGCTCCATGGCGCAGTGGCTTGGCAACGACAGCTTGAGTTACGACGCTGAGCAAGTATTTGTATGGTCTACATGTATTTGTATGGGTCTGAATGTTTGTCCTTGTAAAATTTCTGAATGTGATCTGATCTACAAACTGAATACAGGAGAAAATCCTAGTGTGTAGGTAACGTTTTTTTTTTTAATGAATAACTTTTAATGGCGTCTTAACTATTTGTGTTATCGGTATTTGAGTACGAGTAAAATACGAAAGTATTTTCGTAGCGAAATGAGCCGTCAATTACTCGTATTACAGTAAAAGTCCATTACAGAGTTTCTAAATTTGTTTGTTTGTCCTTATCTAATACATTAATAAGATAAGAATTGCACTTAGTGGCAATTTTGTTGACATTACGTTGACCTACTTTCTCATATCTGCTTTAATTTTATTTATGGTAGTCACAAGTTTACGACAATTTTATGTGTATTGGTATTTTCGTCTGTGTATTGTGTATTTTGTATCGTGGTAATGTTTATACGTGGTTTATTTATATAGTAGAGGTGTTAGAATACCCACTTCCCCATATCGTTCATCGGGTGTTGCAAGACGCGACAGAGGGAAACTGAAAACAGGAGATGGGCAGCAGCATCGTCATTATAAAATCTCAAAATTTTAAAAATATCCAGTTGCCAACCCGCCTGAGAAGCATGGCAACTATGGCAAAGTCTTACCTATGAGGCAATCTAACTTAAACCTAAGGAAGAGGCCTACGTTCAGCAATACACGTTCATAGGCTGTCATGGTCATGGAATGTTTATACGCGGAGAGGCTATATTTGTAGCACAAATGGGTCGTCTTGACTGAGATAGGACCGCGCTCTCACAGGATACCAGCGTTGAATGGAAGCTTAATTCTGCTGTGTTTTGTATAGTGCATTTTGTTTCTTCATCGAGGATAGATGTAGATGTTTATGGGCCACATCATTCGCTTGCTATCAGGTGCACTGTGTACACACTTTTCAGTCTTATGCCATAAAATGTGAAATTCTGAATAACAAGAACAATAATATTGATTTGTCATCTTCTCTTCTTTTTTATAAGAGAGGAGGTGAACGAGCATGCGGCTCAAATGATGGTAAGTGACTACCGCCGCCCATGAACAACTGCAACTCCAGGGGAATTTCTGATGCGTTGCCGGACTTTTAAAAAGGAGTAGGCTCTTTTCTTGAAATTCCCTAAGTTGTATCGGTCCTAAAAAATCCTGGTGGTAGTCGATTCCACAAGGAAGCTGTGCGAGGAAGAAAGCTTCTTTTAAATCACACAGTGGTCGACCGCCAATCACCCAGATGGTATTGATGGTATCGCGAGTTTTCTCGCAATGTGCGATGGTGAAATTGAGCGGCTGGAATTAGTCCGAAGAATTCCTCAGAGCACCCACCGTGGTAGATGCGATAAAATACGCAAAGAGATGCAACATCTCTTCTAAGCGCCTGTGAATCGAGCCGATCGGAAAGAACTCGGTCGTCGACGATTCGAGCCGCTCTGCACGGAATGCGGTCGAGTGGAAGGAGCTGGCTCTGGGGAGTCCCAGCTCAGAGATGGGAACAACTCTGGAGCATACGTCCTCAGCACAATTGGTGGGATTTCGTCAGGCCTACTGGACTTGTGGATGTCCAGGGAGAGGAGTGCTTTGCGTAGTGAGCACTGTGTGAATCTCATATCAGGCATAGAACAATCACACTGAAGGATGGCCGGCGGTGTGTTTCCCCGTCATCAAGAGTCAAGTTGGATGCAAAAAGGGAGCCGAAAAGGTCGGCTTTCTCTTTTGCAGCGTGGGCCAATGACCTGTGTAGAGATGGAAGTGATGGATTACAGAAATTCCCTGAAACAGCCTTGGCAAGAGACTGGAATGCACGGGTTCCTGAAGGAAGGCGAACTAATTTCTTGCCAATTTAGCCAATGTGCTCATACTTTTCCTTAGCAATAACTCTATTGAAGGACCTAGAGGTGAAGTTATACTTCTTTTTAAGCATGCTGGTGTTAACATCCCGAGCCGCCGAAGACTCAGCCCAAGTCTGATAACACTACCGCTTACACCGAAATGCAGTCTTACAAGAGTGACTAAACCAAGTCTGAGATCTGCCTCCAATGGATATCACAGATGATGGAATAAATATTTTTTTTATTCTACTAATCCAGCGCTTATCTACGATCCCAGCTGATGGTAAGTGGTGATATAGCCTAAGATGGTGAAGTGCACTGACTTAACAAAAGTTTATTCACTCTTGCCTTGAAGATACCCACACTGTAATCGGATGGAAATACAGATGCTGGCAACTTCTTCCACTCCTTTGCTGTACGCTTGATGAACGACGTGGCGAAACGTTTGGTTCGAATACGTGGTAAGTCAACAACGAAAGGGTGGATACTGGCCGAACGTCTGGTCGTCCGATGTTGGAAGGGAGAGGGGGAAATTAAATCATGTAATTCCTGCGCACACTCTCTGAAATGCATCCTATATAAAACCGAAAGGCTGGCTACTTTACGTCTGTATTCGAGGCTGGTAAGATTGGTTTTAACCAAATTCGGGTCACCAATAAGCCTCTTAGCACGCCTTTCCATTGAGACCAGAGCTGTAAGGTGGCATTTTGCAGCACCAGCCCATATATAGCAGCAATACTCCATCCACGACCTAACTTTGGCTTTATATAAAGTAAGCAGTTGTCCCAGCGTGAAGTAACGCCGCACCTTTGCAAGGACTCCCAGCTTTCTTGCAGCTGCTTTGGCCTTGGACTCAATGCACCGCCCAAAGTTCAAATTTGAGGATATTTCAAACCCTAACAACTGAAGGCGGTCGGTATATTTCAGTCATACATTTCGGAAAGAAAGGTGAGGTGGCTCCTTTTTGCAGTGAAGAGACACGCTTGTGTTTTGGAGGCGTTGAACTTCACAAGATTGACGTCGCCCCAATCGAAGACTGCCTGCAGTGTGAGATTCACACGCTCTACCATAACTTCTCTTTCGGACTGGATTTGATCCCGACTGGCCCGAGGACTTGGTTGGTATTCCTCAACAACTGTGCTATCGTCTGCATACACATAGATACCGGGCATAAGCAGATCATTAATATGCAGCAGGAAGAGAGTTATGGAGAGATCGGACCCCTGAGGAACACCGGCGTTAGTCGCCATAGGATCGGATGAGCAGCCATCGACGACGACCCGGAGAGACCTTTCACTCAGAAAGTCTTTTACCCATTCAATCAGACCAGGGGATAAGCCGTACGCTGGAAGCTTACCCAAAAGGCTAGTGTGCCAAACTCTGTCAAAGGCCTTCGAGACATCAAGGGAAACAGCAAGTGCTTCCCCACTGTTCTCGAGTGCCTCGCCCCATACGTGTGTGGCATACGCTAGAAGGTCCCCAGCTGACCGATTTCGGCGATACCCATATTGCCGGTCACTAAGGAGGTCATTCTGTTCTAGGCATGCCATTAAGCGGGCATTCAATATACGCTCCATATTCTTGCAGATTATGGAGGTAATTGAGATTGGCCGATAATTGGCAGGGTCGGCGCGGCTGCCGTTTTTTGGAACAGGCTGCACGTTGGCCAGCTTCCAGGATTTTGGCACTATTCCAGTACTAAATGCGAGGCGGAACAAACGTCAACTCAGGTGCACAAGCCTTTAGGATTATAGCTGGTATACCATCTGGTCCACTGGCTTTATTTACGTCTAGATACCGCAACGTTTTAAGAACCTTCTTATTCGTTATACGAATCTCCAACATAGAGGTCCCGCAGTGAGGTAATTTTGGTGGAACGTTGTTGCCACTGTCCAGACGTGAATTGTAGGGAAAGAGGGACGCGAACAAGTCCGCTTTCTCATTAGCTGTATGCGCCAGTGTACCATCCGGTTTTACCAACGGAGGCAGTGTAGGCTGACAGAAGTTTGCCTCGACGGCTTTGGCGAGACCAATAAGCTTTAGTACCGGATGGTCTGGCAGAGAGTTTTGCGCCAATATGTTTAATGCGATCGAGACTAGCTTTCCGAAATGCTTTTTTGTGGGATATGGCTGTCTGGTTTAAATTTCTCTTTTTGGAGCTAATATCCGGAGCTTTGCAGTTTCGAGCGTCAACCCAGGATAGGTAAGCTAAATGCTTGCAATTTTCAGCTTGGGCGCATTCAGCGTTAAACCATGGGCGAGCTTTGCTACCAGTGGAAGCGTCAGAGAAGGGGATAAAGTACTCCATAGCTTGACGCAACACATCCATTATCGCAACCGCGCAGCTCGACGGATCCGCAGAAGAGAAACAGGCCTTCCGCCAAGGATGAGATGCAAAAAAGTGTCGCATCTATTCACTATCAGCTAACGTATACCGCCATATTCGTCGAACACCTTGACTCGTAATCAGGTGGAGAATATGACGATACAGATTTCACCAGACAGTGGTCAGATGTACCCAAAGGAGAAGTAACCTGTACTTCATATCTGTCTGGTTCGGTAGTCAGCAGAAGGTCCAAGCAATTTGCTATGTGACCGTCTACATCGGGTACCCTAGTCGCTACCTTTACCATCTGAGAAAGACCTAGCGTCAAAGCAAAATTCCACGCTTCTCTTCCAGCATGGTCGGTCTTTTGGTATGGGATCAACCAGTCTTGGTGACAAGCGTTGAAGTCCCCCATAAAAGACCAACTGTGCAGTAGGATACCGATTTAGGGCCACGTCAGCAGCCTCACTAAGGTGATCAAATAATCTTGGTGTCTCCTGGTCACCGCTGTGCGATCGATAGATACAGGAATAAAGGATTTTATCAATACCTTTATCTACCATCATCCAGATTGTCGAAAAAGTGGGGTCTTCAAGGTGACCGAGACACTAGAAGCAGATGTCATTGCGGATGTTTACACATACTCCGGCACGTGGATGGAATTTGTGCTCTAGGGAGAATCCCAATCCTCCGACCTTTAATGCCAAACACGGTGGCAGCCTACAGATCGCAACCGCGAGGGGAGCGTGAGTGACACCACATTTCGGATCGGACAATTGTCCGAAGAGCTGAGAGGGGCATTGACGGAAACCTGATATCCGTCCGGATGAGAGTCCGTCAGGATGAGAGGTCAGCAGAAGGTCCAACTGGGAAGGTAAGTGATCATCTACATCTGGAATCAGCGTAGGCGAAGTAACTAGTTGTGTAAGACCATATGCCAAGGCAAAATCATAGACAGATCTCCCCGCATGATCAGTTAACCTTGAACCTGTATCACGATCTGTACGGATAGAATCAGTTGTGCAAGAAATCTGTAGCCATTTGGACGTTGTCGGTGAGTCAATCTGTTTCGGCATTACCGCCATGGGACTTATACAGGCACCCGTAGACGCGGGGATAGTCGTCACTGTCTACGCGCAGCCAAAGGATGGACAGTTTCGTAACTTTAAGACTGCCGAGGTGTCGAGAACAGATATTCTTTCTGACGTATATACAAACTCCAGCCCGGGGCACAAAGAAATGTTCTAATTTGTACCCCGGACGGCGTTAAGGTTCAAGTTTAGTCCCTCCTGATGTTGCAGAACTCCACGGATAGCGTGGCAGGGTCTCCATGGTTTTATCGTTCTATTTGTTCCGTGCAGTGTTAGTATAGAGCTGTATTTTGAGAAATCAAAAATTATATATTTCTAAGACGTGAAATCCGCCAACACACATTGGAACTTCCTTGCCCTAAAAACTTCTCAGAAGTGCGAGGAGGTCTGTGCCCTGCAGTGGGACGTATATATAGGCTGTAACTTTACTTTACAGTTTAAACAATCTGAGGATTTTTCTGTTGATCATTTGATCGAAGTTGGCTTGACCTAACGTGAAATTATCTCAGGTTTACATATTCATCAAAAACTTCGAGCGATGTGATTCCACAAACTACCGGTATAGTACACCTATACTCACGAAAGTTTTAAATATCTTTTGTCTTGTCTACATTCATCTTAAGACCTACTCGTTCAAATACAATACTGAATCATTGCGTAGAGTGCAAAGGTCTTACAGGGAATCTGCCATAATTACTACTCGTATATCAAAGGCAAATCCAATTTTCCATTGATGTTAATATCGTATCCCTTCCAGTTCAATAGCTTGTAAACGTCTTTAAATGCAGAAATGAAGTATTTCTGTCTTACCCTGTCTTACACCATTCTATAGTTGAATAGGTTTGAAATATCCAACTAAAGAACTGGAAAACTACTTTTGCTTTTTATAAATACATTTTTCTATTTCAGCCTATAAAAGTCTACTGCTGAACATAGGACACTCACATAGATTGCCTCGTAGGGAGGATTTTACCATAAGTACATACATTTTTACGAAGAAAAAAAAAACAGTGAGAAGCCAAAGTCAATATTTCTTTTAAATGTTCTCTGACCTCTTACTAAAATACTCACCTTTAGGTATTTAGGTTAGAAATTTCTCTTACGGCCCTCATCTGCAAGAAAAATATTTTCTAACTTTGAATTAGATTATACAAAATAACACGAGAGCTTTGGAATAGAGAATGGCGTATCTAAATTAACATTTAACAAATTAAACTGTGAAATACCTCGTCGTAATTAACTTACTAAACCTGGCATCCTTGAAGAAACCATATTAGCACCACAACACCTCGGGATTATTAAATGCGAAATAATTGTCAGGAATCATACGCCGTAAGAGCCAAAATATGTGTACCGTATCTGTATGTTTTAAATAAACAAGAATATGCTATTAAAATATTACACGAGGAACAAATTACAAAATGAATAATTTTTAAATTGAATCATATATTTTTTAAATTAAAAATCCTCCATACATTCCCTTGCTGGGTGAGTTGGCGCTCGTTATATGTCTTCATTTTTTTATTGGGCATGAATATTTCCTTACAGTGGTTGCTAACACACCGAGCACAGCACTTACAGTTGTAATAAATAATTTTATTGGTATTGATATTCAGTCGACGTAAACTAAGGTCACTCAGTACTACAGAATGATTGACCTCTACACTACCATCACGCTATTTACTTCATAATACACGCTACCTACTACGTACCTTTCTGTCTTGGAGTCAGTTTGGGTAGGTACCATCCTTTAACATACTTATCACACACAACTGGTAAAATTAAAAATGTTGTACAACCGACTTCAATATCGATAAAATAAGAACATCATCAATGGAATTGAAGTCAATCAAATACACATTATTAAGGACAACTCAAAAAGTACTGGTCAGATTTCGATAAAATTTATATGGGAGCACATGACAAGTACCGGCTTTCAAATACAAAATAAGAGTAATCAAAATCGGTTCACATAGAAAAAAGTTCTGAGGTAACACACATAAAAGCATACAGTCGATTATCACCTCTTTTTTGAAGTCAGTTAAAAATAATATATTTACAGGCTGTGGGTTATCCATCTTAGCCCTCAGAGGTGACGATGCATCCGTAGCCTTCTTTGCTTGAAGTTGACTGCAGGTGTCCATGGTCTGTAATTGTGACTAACCAGGTGGACTGTCAGTTTGTTTATCACTAGTTTTATATCAAAATACACAAATTCAAAGAAAGAAGGAATGAGGAACGAATACAGTTTTTTGTAAATGGAAGCGTAAACATACTGAATTGTCCTTAATATTTCCCATTTAATTTTCTTCCTCCTTGCACGTCCTACATTGTGTTGTATAACGGGTTGTGACAAAGAATCACTACGTGTACTACGTAGAACGTTTTCCAGCGACCTATTCATCGCTTACCCTCTTATGATATATGAATTGCTTTCAAATTGTTTTAATCATTAGCAGAACACTATTACATCTAGTAAATATTTAAAAATATAAAACTCATTTTACGTTTACCGCTGTATAAATTTTATACCTCCTTCCATCTTAACTCCATTAAGGCTTTCTTGTGTCACGATTAAATAAGCGTTGTATTTTTTGTTGGTAAGGGACAAACAATTTCGTTTAACAATGTAATAAATATCCCTATTCAATACAATGTTATTGTATTATGTTTAATTATGGTTTAATTTGATGGTGGTGTAATCCATTATTAGTTATCGTCTTGCCCATGGTTGTCGTAAGAGAAACTGTGGGGTATGTTCGAAAGATCTAATAGCTTCCGATAGATGGCGGTGTGATCATCTCGTTTATGACATGGCAGACTTAAAATATCTAGACAGCAGCGCTAAAGGTGCTTTCATCTGATAAAGCAATCGTCATTGTACTGCCAAGCGTGACAAAGAGCGCTACTGGAGTGAATTTATTTATCATGAAAATGATCACACAGTGTTGTCATCGTCATCAACAAGTTGGGTTTTAAATAAAAGTTTTTCGGTTTCTACTGGAAGAGTCGTGGTAGCTCAAGGGCTTAGCACTCACTGTAAATTTTATAGTACGCGGCAATCCATTAGCGAACCCTGTTACTGCCTGCCTGACTAATGAAATTGTTAATTGAAATTTTATTTGCTGATTTTCCAAGTGCTCGGCGGTGAAGGAAAACATCGTATAAATTTTCAGACTTACTGATTTCTTCCTCGAAGCACTTCTTTGTGGAATTGTTTACCACCGGCGATTTTATAAAAACAATCATGAGAAAGAATAGCAGCTTAGACTTATAATAGAAAAAATTACGCAAGCAAAGTAAATTGATTTCAATTCTTCCTAATAAAATGAAATTATTAATTGCTAATTTATTTCCATGTAAAATTTGTCAACACTCATTAGGGTGGCGCGGCAGTCTCTTCCTTGACTAAAACACATTTGGGGCTGAGAGGAAATCTAAGTCCAGCATTGTCAGCATGTTAATTTTCTTTTAATTTACAAATTTTATTTCTGGCTAAGATTTGAATCTTTAAATATATTACATTAGTAGAATGTAAAAAACTTATGGATTTTAAAATATCATATTTTAGTATATTAAAAAAAATACTCAACGTTAACCTAACATAAAAATTCAGTTTTTTTTTGTGGAGTTTCTTTCGTCGTTTCATCTTCAGCTTGAGTGACTCCGTGACTGAGTTTTCTTGTGACTTCAATTTAAAAAAAAAAACTAGTACATTCTCCGAAAAAGTAGCATTTGACAAATAAAATTTTAACATCTTAAGTAGAAGAATTAAATACATTTCAATTCTCTTACCAATCATATTATTTTAGAAGATGTGATAATATTTTAAAACAAATAACAAAAATAATTTAATTTTTATAAAATGAAATATAGCGAAAACTTCATAACTTTAACTTTGAAATGTGATTTCATTGGGGTTTAGAGGGGCTTTTTTCACTTCTCTTGCGGATTCTATCAATTTTATGGATCCTAAGAGACTTAGGCCCGTATTAATAAACGCTACTCAACGACAAACTCAAGTGCGTAATCATTTGATTTGATGCTGATATCATTACGATATCAGCATCTCAAGATCGTTGCTAATTAATAAACACATAAAAACAGTATCTCAAAACGCTGTACTTAGGAATACTGTTCTGTGACTTGCACTCAAGTACACACACTTGAGAGTCGAGTTTTGTTTATTAATCAGTGTGGCACTCAGCTGATATCGTAAACCTAAATCGCATCTTGAGATAATATGTTTATCAATAAGATTATAACCTCGAGATTGAACTCAAGTGCGTGTACTTGAGCTGAGTAACGTTTATTAATACGGGCCTTAGTGTTGGAATTTTTATTTCAGCGCTACGCGCAGCATGTGTAGTATAGCATATGTTATCCATTCTAAGTGTTTATTTTTATATAATAATTACTATTCTTAAAAATATCTACTATTTGGTTTCGCCCCTTCGAATATCTACTATTTAATTTTGGGTATCATAAAAGGCGACAGAGGGCAACCGCCTGCCAAGCATGGAAACTATGACAAATATCCCCGATGAATATATAGTTAGACGTAAGTTTATTGTCAAAATTAGTTTATGTGACACATTATGAAAAAATATTTGAATAACATATTTTTTTACACCGTGCTCTGTGGTAAAGGAAACATGTACGTGTAACAAAATGTTTTGACTTTATTTATTTTTATAGAAGAGGGGGCAAACGAGCATCCGGCTCATTTGACTGTAACCTTAAAAAATAGTACATAAGATCGAATCCTTTATTTAATTACCAAAGGCTAGGACTAAAACCTATGGTTCGAAAACTATCCAGTTTGAGAGAGCGCTACTGTACAATAGCCTACCGAACGAGATATTTCATGAAAAATCTTTTTCAAAATTTAACATAAATTTTTTAGTCAAAAAAAAGATAAATTAAAAAAGCACTGTCAAATATTAAAATAAAGACAGTGCTTTCTTAGTTTGGATGTATTTATATAACTTTATTCATATAAGTCATCGTATGTAAATGTATTAATTTTACCAATTATGCTATTTTGAAGTCTCATTTAAGTGAAATTTTGTTCTTTTTTTGAGATAACAAACTCTATAAACGTAAACCTAACTAGTAATGTGAACTACTCAATATACAAGCTTTTAAAATTTGCTTGGAAAGTTAATAATAGCCTTATAAGTATTGTAAAAAAGTTCCCTCGTCTCGAGTTATGCACACCATAACGACGTAGAAAATAAATGTTATCAAGTAATAAAACCCGATGCCGTTATACAATATTTTATAGCAATCACAATTTTTTAAGCTTGTTTTAATTTTTTATGACTTTTATCTCGAGGTCCTTGCGATTCTTTTGGGTTTTACGAATTTCTTTTAATTGTGATAATGTACTAAACGATAATTATTATTGGTTATTAATAAATGTTATAATATGTGTTTTGTTCAAGTCTAGTATTTGTTGGCTTGTTTATTAGTAAAATAATTCATCGGTTAAAACAGTTTCGAAAGCACATAATATACAACATGTAATAAAAACCCCGTGGTTCTCGTTAAGTGCGTTATCAGAATCAGTATTCAAACTGAAATAAATTAATTACTGTAGGTTTAATTCTCTGAGAACACGATCGACTTCTTTTCAATATAAGTAAATAAAAGCACAGGCACGAACCTGCTCTCATTTCTGAGAAGGTTTTTGGAGCAGAAAGTAGTGCGAAATGCTGCCTTATACGAACCTAGTTAGAATTAAGTTTCAGACTTGCAGGTACTGTTTTTAAATGTTTTCTTTCGCCACCGAGTGCAGGATAAATAAATATTTAATATCGTAATAAATAATTTCAATGGCGCAGGTAATCTGCCGTAATTATATAACATGTATTATGTGTATCGCACTCTTGAAACTGCTTCAGTAGCCGGTCTATCTGAATTAGATATGACATATTATAAGAAATATTGACTTCAGTGAACTTTACATGATGATGATGATGACGTAAATTTCAGTGAAGTCAATAATGCTATTATGGTACCAATATATTCAATAGTGTATATTATACTACTAGCATGTTCAATATTGCTATTTATGGTTGTGGTTCAACTGCCACGTTGGTTTAGTGGTTCGAATCATGTGTCGTCAATAATCAGTTATTGGGTTTTTCTGTCAAGAAATTCTCACTAACAACCCGAAGTCAGGAAGTCGGCAGTATTTCATAACTGTGCCTTGGAAAGAACGTAAAGCCGTAGGCCCAGCGCCTGATCTATCTCCGGTCGTATAAATTTGCCATCCCATCAGTCTTTGAGAATGACATAATACAGAGTGCACATGTGCATTTATTATATTACTAGTAGGATGATAATAATACGATTATTAATAGTAATATCGAAGAAACGTGCGAAATGTTTAATATTTTCCATAACAGGAGCAATGTTAACTTTTAACAGAGATCTTAGACTCGCTTAATGACAAACCGTTTTAATACTCCATCTGGAAGTTGAATCTTCGAAATAGAAGCAAGGAAAACTTCATTGTTCGTTGTCTTGAAATACACATAAGAAGCATTTAAAATTTTTGAAGAAAAACGACTATATGCGAAGTAAAATAACAAGTAATTAACTAAATTTGAATTTAGAAAAAAATTAAGATGAAATATCTTAGTTTTGGTTGATTTTCTAACAACTAATGTTTCACTGAGAGAGCGTGTTCCATCCTCCGTTGAGCCGATCCATTCGTACTGCAGCCGTAATACATTGCATTTATTTATCAATTATAGCCCATCAAAAATCCACTGCTCAAAGAGGGATATTAGTCATAGTTGCCATTCCTGCCCGGCATTATTACAATACATTGATTGATTTGGCAATCGCACTAAACAATCTAATTTAATATAATATGTATTACTTGTAAGTTTTCATTGTGTTTTCATGCGGACTAGGACTATACTCATAGGGACTGAATAAATTAACCGACTTGGTATTACATGGATCTCACAACTTCTTACGGTGGAAGAACTGAGTTGCTAGACTTTGGTTTTTTTTTACAAGTTATGTTTTTGAAGACATCTCATTTCTTTTTGTAGATAGTCCTACTTTTTTTCCTTTCGGGTACCATCTACTTCTTGAATACCAACTACGGATTTTCGGGCAATTTAGTCTACTTAATACTTTGCGGGACTTTGTTACAACTTCATAAGACATGTCCCATTCTTGCATTTTATTTCGTTGACCATTTTACAAGTTAACTTTGAACATAATTATAATATTTAGGTACCTATCTACATCTATTATTACATGATATTATATTTACATATATTATACAGGTACACCACTTCCTTCACTGCAAATGTAACTCTGTAATCCTATATATTTATGGTTTTGGTGTATCTAGAAAACTGGACCGAAATTACAAAATATTTTAGTTTTTCCTTAATTTATACACTAAACAATAATTGTATTCTAAATTTAAAGACTCTACGTCTGCTAGAACTACCTTAGAGTTTTGA
The DNA here is from genome assembly GCA_963668995.1 of Parnassius mnemosyne. Classification (NCBI taxonomy): domain Eukaryota; kingdom Metazoa; phylum Arthropoda; class Insecta; order Lepidoptera; family Papilionidae; genus Parnassius; species Parnassius mnemosyne. The sequence goes on from CAVLGL010000093.1 coordinate 63,820,704, forward strand.
GGATCGGTGAGTCAGTGAGTGAGTGACAAAATTAAGAAACTTTGACTAGTTATAATTCTTAAACTACTGGTTCAAATTGAGTGAAATTTGAAATATACGGAGTTAATACAATGCATGCTTACAATTCAGCCTTCTAGTTTTATCCACAACAAAGTTATAGGGGGTCGAAAATGGCCTGAACTGCTTCGAGAAAAGGATGTTACAGCCGTGCTGCTTTTTTGCTCGACTTGTCGGGGGCACTGCCGTGCCCCCAGATATAGACTAATTCATAATAGCGATCGTAAGCAATCCAATGTTAACGAATGTGTTGTAAAACAGCCTATGAATACGTCAGGATGTGACTTCTTATGTTGTCTATTGCATGACTTCACTTTGGGAAAAAAATTGTTATATTTTTTTTTTCACTTACACTATTTTTTTAACACAAGAAAAAGTTTTTTAAGAATTAGAATAAGGTTGACAAACGAGCACAAAGTCCATCTGATAGTAAGTGGATGCTGTAGCCCATAAAAATCTACATCTATTATCGGTTGAGAGTCAAAATGCAGATGCGTTGACACCCCTGAGGACTAAGATGGAACACATTGTTTCCAATAAAAAGGATCTCCGGTTCTCTACAATCACCGTACGAATCACATTACTAACAATACTAAACCGTACGGAGCATTAAGTTCCTATTTAACGCTGTGAGGACCTCTCTGGTCCTACCCCGATCGAGCCCAGTCGGCTTGTGGCGCGGTGGCTTAGCAATCAGTTGTTGCGCTGGGGGCCGCGTGTTCGAATCCCGCACGGAACATATATTTGTATGGCCTACAAATAATTGTTCCGGGTCTGGATGTTTGTCCTTGTGCAATTTATGTTTGTAAACTGCTTTCATGACATAGGAGAAAATCCTAGTATGGGGGTAACGTTTTTTTAAAATATAAAAAAAACAAACAAACAAACAAAACAAAGCCGACCTATTCCTGCTTCAACTATAATATAGCCGCAGAGAGGTTCTATCAAGTAAAATCATTTCATTATTGAAGTTTACATTATTAAGCATATAACATAGAATAAAAAAAATCAATATTAAAAAGTTGACATTGCTATAAATCTATTTTAAAAGGCATCGTTTTGTCAGAAAATATAGGTCAGGCGAGTAAGAACTTAGATCATTTCGCGCCTGTAGAGAACAGCGTCTACTATAAAAACCAACTGGTCTGTGCCAAAAATATTTTCACTCATTTTCTTCGCAGACAAATTTAATATTGAAAATATAACTAGTAAGAGACATTTTATATAAATTTAAAAGTTCTAATTTAATGGTAAGAAAGTTTTCCTTTTTAGTAATTAGCATTACCATGTAGTGGCGTTGTAAGAATATATAATAACCCATATTGACCCAGTAGGTGTCGTAAGAGGCGAAAGAGGGAAACGAACTAGTAGATGGACAGTAGCGTCTTCCAAAGAACAACTAAAAAGAGCTGCGGTTGCCAAGCCGACTGTCAAGCTTGGCATCTTTTGTAAATATCTCCCTTATGAGGCAATATATGGGGGAGGCATGTGTTCAGCAGTGGAATTTTGATTGGCTGTGACGAACGGTAACGACGATAATTGGCATAAATATAGACAAACTTACTCTCATACTACTTCACATCGCGTAACAATGAAGTATTAAGTTGATTTTTTTTTCTTTGATTATTTTTATTACGGGGATAGGATCTATTTTAACCTAGCAATCCATTTGATCAGTCTGTGATTAGTCGTGCTATATGTTAGTTTAATAGACAAACTAAAATACACTTCTAAATTTGGATCATAAATCCAAACAAACTTTGCCATGTGACATGCTTTATTTCCGTTGTATAACTCTCAACGATACAGCAAAAGTCTCTATAAAGAGCATATTCAGCAAATAATTACTATATCGTAGTATCGTGTACTGAAATATGTAGTTATTAGAGTGGGTTTCAGGTATGTTATTATAATTAACTATTATATTAATTTAATAAGATATTATATTAATTTAACTAACCTGGGTTGTTGTAAGAAAAGTAACTTTAAGTTCTATATACATTCCACTACTGGGAAAGCAATAACGGTGAGCATGTTGCCGGTTGAGGGTACTCTTAGCTTGGCCAGTCTTCATTAAATTGCCAAATTATACTATAAGCTTCCGGGTGGGGTGTCTCTTGCCGCTAAACTACTAAAATATTAAACAAGATTTTTTTTTGAAAAACGTCACGCTATTATAGCGTTTAGATGTTTGCATATGTGGATCAATTAACTACGAAATGAGCTTTCTATTCTACCAACCCTTGGTTGCTAAAATAACCTACTTTTGCAGGTTTCAATTGGTTTGCTAATTAATTGCTTGATGAATAACTCTTACCTCTAAAAGGGTTTTAGGGCTTGGAAATTTAAACCTTGCTATCCGTGTTGGCGAACTTCACGTCTATAAAATATTTAAGTTCTTATATTTTGGACGTGCAGGTTTCCTTAACATGTTTTCCTCCAGCGATGAGGACGTGGTAAATAACTTTCGAGCTGTAGGTTTATTATTTGTAAGTTTTTAATTCATTTTTATCGCTCGGCCACAGCGAATTCTGAAATATATTATTGCCTTTTCGTTTGTACGTCTGTTTTTTGATTCGTTTTCTTCGTTCTTTTTCTTCTTGACTTCATATAGTCATGTTAATGGATAGACGTAACTCAGACTAGCTGCTGTAGTAATAACCACTACGGCAAACGATCAGCTACTGATTTAGTTCTGTGAAGTTTTTGGGAATTAATCTGGACGATCTCCTAAACTGGAAAGTTGAGCTGGCAGCCATAACAGACACAATAAGTTCAGCTAGCTATGCCTTACGCACCTTGCGGAAAGAATTTACCATTGATCAAATTTTAAAAGTGTACTATGCGCTCGTTGAGTCCAAGCTAAGATAGCATACAATTCTGGGGCATAAGCTATAAATATAATATGAAAAAAGCATTCACTGCCCAGAAAAGAGACATAAGAGCAACGGTATGATTTCCGCCTTGGGAATCATGTAAAGAATACTTCAAAAAGCTAAAAGTTCTAACAGCACCCAGCCTCTATATTTTGATACTTCTGACCAATGTTTTTAAAAACAGACATTTTTATGAAAGTGATAAAGAAATGAAACAGAAAGAAAGTACCAGAAGGATGGACTTGACTTTGCTATTATGCCTAAACTGGAGATTGTTAAACACTGTCCTCATTATCAGGCAGTTTTACTTTTTAACAAGATGCTTAAAAAACTAAAAGAAATAAAAAAATTAAGTGTTTTGAAAACAGAGTTGAAGGCACTACTTATAGAGAAATGTATTTATAATATTGATGAGTTTTAACTATACAGTGATCAGAATATTTATTTTAATGATAAGAAATTCATTGTTAATTTATTTTTTATTTCAATTTATTTTGGAAGTTTAGTTTATTTTTTAAATTATGGAGTCGGTTGACATTTGCTAGCTTTATTTAAATTGGTTTTTCTTTATTATATAATGTATATAATATATTATTGAAAATTTATGATGAATATTAATTGTTAAGTTGGTAGAATATTTATATAGATAAAAAAGGTAAATTACATTTATTATTTATTTTATTTTATTTTTAATTTATTCAATTGTATGATTATCTAATTAATGTATTTTGTTTTACTAAGTTAAGTTTTAGCAATATAATAAGACATTGCCGTAATATGCGTACACAATTTAATGTTAATGAATAAAAACTTTGATTGATTGATTCTAACACACTTTTAAGGCTTTGGACTATCGACTCTGAATAATTTTATTTATTGATTATGATACAATGTCAATAGGCAATATTCATTATAAAATATTATGCATTTGCATAACGTTTAATTGTGATTGTAAATAATAATGACAACATACGACAACATAACTCAAAGACGGAGTGTTTAAAAGATGTGAATCAAGATTACAATAAATTAAAAAATCAAATAGGTACTTAACTTACTGATAGAGAGTCTTCTCATGCAACGTTATATTTTTAATACACTTTCAAAATGTCCACCACCGTGTTCAATACATTTTTATGACCGTTTTCTTAATTGATATTTTAATTTTGAAAGCACTTCAGTGTCATTTTTCACTATTCTAAAAGCGTTCACTATCCTATTTTTAGGTCTTTGGCTCTTGTTCTCTCACAAAAATAAACTAATGATTTAAAACGTCCCCACAAAAAAAGTCAAGAAGCGTCAAATCAGCTGATCTGGGTGGTCACTGGGCAGGGCCACCTCGACCGATCCAGCGCTCTGCAAACTCTGTATTTGTAAAGACTAACGTACTTGAAATAAGGAAAATTTTTCTTTATTTTGTATTGAATGACGGAATTTGTATTAATACAAATAAACTTGCACTTTTAAAAGTCTTATTTCCTTGAGTTACGGTCCGTTTCGGTTTGTTTTGACTGTACAGGTTTAGTGTGACTTTAATTTACGTAGTTTTAATTAGTTTAGGGATAAAAAATTATATGTATTAAAATGATAGAAATCGATTTGGTAAACGATTCTGAACAAACTACTTTCAGGATGTGTGTTAATTATGATACATGTTGTATAGATAATGTAATTTACCATCTAAGGCTGCATAACAACTTACCACTAGGCTTATAATAAGTAAAAGAAAAACACATTTCTCTTTCCCCGGCTCCTATCTGCTGTCGTTAACTGTTTCCATCGACCGACTTTTCAATTGACCTAGGCTACGCAGCTTGTTGTACATCGGTGGTACAACAATACAAATGAAGGTTTTTATTTAAGCCTAACTTAGGGGAAGGTGGAGGAAACACACGAACATAGGGAAAACTAAATATTTACCCAACTTACTGGTTAAACCAGAAAACCAATTGGGTTTATTATAGACCAGTTTTAAATCTTTAACTATGGCGGCAATAATATTTCTAGCCCGCCGATTGTAATTTTTTATCTGAAAATTAATAGAGTGCTTGTTATAGAGCAAAGTTACATTTTATTAAAATTTTAATTAAATACTCTATTATTATCTTAATAGTTGATACATGCATTAAAATTATTAATTTTTAATATTTTTTTACTTAATGCTATAAATGCAAATGTCAAGCAGTCAATTAGCTATCAAAATATAAATAAATTTAGTTATTTATATATTTATATAAATAATTCTTATTCTTTTTCTTTTCTTATTCTTATATAATATAAGAAATAGAATATTTATTATATATATATATATATATATTAATAGAAATAATTCCTATATAATATAATATAAGAATAAGAATAGAAGGGGGGTTGGTAGAGCAAGTAGATGAGTTTGTATATTTGGGATGTGTGTTTAGCAGGGATGGTAGATATGATAAGGATATAGAACGACGAGTGAATGCAGGAATTAGAGTGAATGGGGCTCTACACTATTGTGAAAAGTCAGAATGTGTCCAAAAAGACACGTATGGCAATTCACAATGCTGTGTTAGTACCTACTTTAATGTATGGTAGTGAAAGTTGGGTGTGGCAGAAGAAGCACGAGAGTAGAATAAATGCTGTAGAAATGCGGTCATTAAGGAGTATGTTAGGGATGTATCTGAATGACAGAGTGAGAAATTGTTTAATAAGAGAAGAGTGTGGTTTGCAAGATGATGTTGTGACCAGGATTAAGAAAGGAATGCTTCGGTGGTTTGGCCATGTAGAAAGAATGAATGAGGAAAGAGTGACAAAGCAAATTTATGTTGCAGAGGTGAACGGCATAGTCAGGAAGGGCCGCCCAAGGCGAAAGTTTATCGACCAAATTGGTGATATATTAAAAATGGGCCAAATCAAGAGTACCTTTAACCGACGAGCATGTATGCGTAGGTATATGGATGTGGAGGAAGCGAGAGAGGTGTGTCAGGATCGTGCCAAATGGAATTCCATAATCTCTGCCTACCCCTCTGGGTGACAGGCGTGAGTGTTAATGTATTATGTATATGTTATATAAATAAATAAATTATATATAATGATATATTTACTGCTCCTCCCGGACCGCTCACAGAATGCTCGTGTATTGGATCTGTTATTGTTTTATTTTCGATATAAATTAAAATTAAACCAATAAATTAGAGCTGCAAAAATAGTATATAAGTGCTACTTATATATAACAATAAGTGCATAAACAAACAGGAGGTTATTTCGCCGAGCCCTAGCAGTGCCTCAAGCCCCGTCCACTATTCCGTAGAAACGGCCGTTCGTAGTAGCACGCTACGAACTGTGCTACGAGTCGACACTACGTACTCTGCTACGGAACGATCTCAGCTGCGGCTCTGTCGCCTTAATACCTCGGAAATACATTGAACGAGTAGACTCAAAACTAAAAAAAAACTATTTGTGTACATGACTCTGTCATTACATTAGATTTGATAAACCACAAATTCTCGCGAAAGAACATCGATTCCTGCCAATGATGATACGTAAGGCTATTGACACGCCCTGCCCCGCTGTTACCATGGTTTTCACCGTAGCCAGGAATAACGGAGCTGCCAGGGACTGGAGGCCGTCTCTTCGTTACTTTATTAATGGGGATATATTGCAACAATTGCCAAGCTTGGTAAGCAGATGGCAACCGCAGTTTTTTATTGTTATTTTGCTGTATTCAAAAAGAAACTGCTACCCATCTTCTGCGTCAGTTTCCGTCTGTCACCTCTTATAACACCCATATATATGAGTAGATCTGGTATATTGGGTATTCCTAACTGCTACTACATGGGTAAATTATTTTATAAGAAAAATAAAGTATAAAAGTTCACGGGTCAAGCGAATAATGACAAGTATGTAAACACCGATACGAATACACGCGAACATTCCTTTTAATCATCTATATTGAAGAGAGTGAAGACGTTACTAGTAGCAAAAATAATATACTAAGGCTCTACTCAAAAATACGCCTCTCCTAATTTGACAGTTTATTTAATTCATTCATATATTACATACTATCAAAGGCCACTGCCTTCATAGAATACCTCATATGGAAGATATAGTTGGCACGTATTGCAGGCGCGTACAACCACAGATTTTTATTATTTTGATACAGCCCTACACACGGAATGATATGAAGAAGTGGATCCTCTTACATGGTCACTACACGCCGCGAGGCACGGAGGCACATTTTCTTGTTACGAGTCAAATAAATGGCAATTTACTGTAATAACATTATAAACGCTACTATAGTTTGCCAACGGGACCATGTTTTTCCTTTCACATTAGATTTTTTTATTACAAATTGTTACAATAAACTAAGTCGTTTCTTACTTTTTCTTCTAAAAAAAAAACACTCGTAACAATATTTCAAAATGAATGCATACACAAATTTGGTAAATGCCGTATTTTTACATTTGCCTATACATATTATTTATTTTTATTTTGAATTCATTTAACTAAAATGATTTTAAATGTAACTAAATGACACTTAAGCGAGCTTTGGATGGCTGAAATTGTAAAGTTCAAATTTAAATTATTCTAAATCGTCTTGGAAAACCGATAACCGATAAAAAAGTAAGGTCCTCAAGTGGAAACCACGTACCAGGTGGTAGTCGAGTCGAGTCAGGACGAAGGAAAATCATGGATGCAGGAGGCTTGAGACTGCACTTATTGGCAGGAGACTTGTGATGGGTTTTAATGATGATGATGATGATAATAAGATTGTCTCTGAATACTGGCTTGTTATTGTTATTAGGTGTATTGTCGCTGAATGAACGGATCAGCATAAGAAATTCGGTATTATTTATTATAGAGTCCCGATATATTACAATCCGGAAATATTAATGATGTTTTTATTGTTATGTCAATGGTTAATAACGTACTTCTGGTGTTGCGTATTTTCAAGATAAAGAGAGAATGTTCATTTTCACCCCTTTTCTATATATAAACAAATTCTGAAAAACTTAACTTTCCTTTAGAGGCTATTGAGTAAAATAACTTTCATAATAAGTTTCAATGTGATAAAGTCCCGCTGCAGCTATATTATGGCTGCACTACAAATGGGAGGAACTCGAACAGGAAAGGATCACGCTCTCACTGAATACAAGAATAAAATAGCAGTTTAATTTTGCTTGTTGCGTAAGAAGAGTGCAGAGAACCGAAATTATTGTTGCTTTTAACGAGGTATTCCATCTTATTCCTCAGGGGTGACAGCGCAATTTTTTTATAAGTCAAAGGTAACAAGGCAGATGCGATTTTATAATTTAATAAGGATATATGTAGCTGTCTATGGGCGATAGCATCCACTTACCATAATGTAGACTGTGTTCGTTTTTCACCCTTATTCTATAAAAAAAATATATTTAAGCATTTAAAAGATTCCGTAAGTACTTAAAATTTGTGTTATCAATATTAGACGTAATTTCCTTTGCTAACGCAATTTCATTCAATTTGTGAGGAGCTCTAATTAATTAATTGAAAGGCAAACTAGCTGTTTCAAGACTGAAATACTCATATTAAAGATATTTTAGCATAATGGTGGGATTTTAATATAATAAAAAATAAAAGATGTAAAATTTATTAATAAAATATCAAAAACTATATAATTGCAATAAACTAGAAAATAAAATCGAGTATGTACACATTCGATCATTCGTGCATTAATTACACCCTATTTATCACTTCCACGTTGGTCTAGTTATCGCATATGTTTGCTGAGCATGAAGTCCTTAGATGCATTCCCGGGTCGGGCCAAAATCAATCTGGGTTTGTTTGTCAACAATTCTCAGTAGCAGCCAGGAGTCAGGAAGTTGGCGGTGTTTCACTGCCGAGCCTCGGAAAGTACGTAAAACCGTTGAACTGGTCTGGCTGTGACGGATAACTGTTTCATCGGACTATGAGAGTGAGGGATTAGAGAGTGAACTTGTACTTGTGCATACACTCGGACACTATAATGCTGTCCTGCGCATATTTCTTTCGTTGAGGCTGACCGCCGTGGCCGAAATTTTGTCTGTAGCACAATATAATTTTTTGTAACAGCCTACTGAAAGTCCTTTGCTCAACATATACCTCCCCTTGCCTCATTTTCTTTATAAAATTAGTATAATAAACGAAAACATAATCCAACTGATGGTAAGTGGATGCAGTAACCCATACACATCTATACCTATCCTTGATTAGGAATCCTCACGAAACCTCAGAGGACTAAGTTGGAATACATAGTTTCCAGTTAAATGGTATCTGGTTCTCTAATTTCACCATTCAAAACACGAGCATTAAGCTGCTATTTTACGCTGGTAGTGGTGTGAGAGCATAGTCCTTCCCCTATCGATTCGACCCATTCGTGCTACAATCACAAAATGTCTGCAGTTTATAACCGTAGATTACGTTACTATAAAGATGTTGCCTATTACCTGTTTCATTTTCCTCTGCTGTCTCTCTTATGACATCCATGTTATATTTATTGGGTTGAATATTCTCTTACGCTGCCACTATACATTAAAATAGGAAAAGTAAAAAAGACTGAGTGTGACAAGCAAGCACTGCGTCCACCCGATTGAAAGTGTATGCAGTGGTCAAACCGCCATCCCCCTCCGAACCGGTTCCCGTATTGTCATGGCGGGGGGGCTTAGTAGCGGTGACTTCGTCAACCGCAGTGAACTAAAAGAAACCTACAAGGCCCAATGGCCCAAGGTGGCACTTTGAATGTGTGTTGATGGGCTGCGGCGAGAGTGGTGTCCTCTTCCCCTACCGCTTCGGTCGAGGTAGACTCGCGAAGGAAGAAGAGTTTTGGTATGGCAATGCGTCACTCGCCTTATCCTCCGCGACTCTGATGGGGCCACATCGTTAATGCGGTGTTGGTGGGGCAGTGTGGGGAGAGGAGTGTCAGTATTGCGAGAGCCGCTATTCCTACCCTCCGCAGCCCAATGAATCATGGTTCATCAGATCTGCCAGTGGGGTTGGGAAGGATATTGCTTCTGAGCCTCGTTTTTCCTGGCCTCTTCATTCCTGGCATCGGACACAGTGGCGTCCGTTGTAGGTGTAGGTGAAGTTGTAGGCCGTGGAAAGAGGTGCGCCATGTGTTCTGGTGCGCCTTCACTGAGAAGGAGTAGTCCTCTCCCGAGGCAGGGCCCTCATGGGACCGGTGCTGATGAGGCCGTTCATGTGTATGAAATCCCTGTCAAAATGCGAGAAAGGTGGAACACCATGGGGTTTTAGTCCTTGGCATTTTTTTAATTTTCCTAAAATGGGAATAACCCTGAGAACTAAGAAGTTACGCATTGTTACCAGTAAAAAGGGCCCCGCATATTTGCACTCGCCATAAGAAACACAGCAGCATTATTATGGTGTTTCACGCTGGTATTCTGTGAGAAATAAGTACATAAAAAGAAATGCATACGAAGCAAACAACGAAACTTTCTTTAAATTAAAATTTTAAAATTTTGGATACCTAAGACCTGCATTTGCTGTAAAAGCGTACAGGAATGTGGTGTATGTATGTTATAATTTGTGAATGGAACTCTAAGATAACACTTTCTATCATTTAAAAATGTTATTATAAAGTTATCTAATATTTTATGGAACATTGCTAAAACAAAGGACTTTGAACTTAATGAAACATTGTAAGCCTTCCTAACAGAGATGAATGACGGCTTTTCTTACTCTTAAAGACTTTCCCTTTTAACAATTAAGCTGCTGCTATCAAACGTTCTAAAATAATCTTTCATAATTTTGATTTTTTAATCTGTACATATTATAATATCTCTGTAGGAAAGTCGTGTCTGTAATTCTAATATATATTCTGGAAAACCAAGTCCAGGGGACCAAATTAGTGGTTTTTGAAATTTTGATCTGTCTGGCTGTGCATTTACGATGCACGTAAAAATATTGTACAGATCCCAAGAAATTTTTATGTAGCTTACCCCGGGTCCTTAACCCCGAGGCAACTTATAGTTTGAATATGGATGGAATCTGAATTTCTCATGCTAAAATCTGATGAAAACTAGCGCAGGAGTCTAGTTCTCGTGTCGGAGGCCTGGGATCATTGTGCCACAGAAATGGGTATGTGATTACCAGTAGTCTATTATAAACAACATATTCATATTTGGGAAAGGTGTTGTCTAGGTATGTTATACTTTGTATAATCTTGTTTTATATAATAAAATTATCGGCTCGTTAAACACTGCTGACATCTCCTCTGTTATGACTTAAAGACGCTTCAAAAATATCTCAAACAACGTATCTGCGATTCCTCGGGTATTTAGCAGAGATTTATGGAACGTAGTGATCACTAACCATATATAAAAAGATATTAAATATTTTTTGGTTGTTTTCACTTAGTTTGTACATAGATATTAGAGGATACTTACAAACGAAGTTATTTGATTGACTCTTTCAGCATTACATCGTAATTCTTATTAAAACTTGCGTGACTATTCATTAAACATAGTTACATTTCATTAATATAGCTTGACTGGTATCATTTACATGAAACGAAGTTAATAGTTACTTACCCGAAATGCTGTGACATTAATTTTACTGAGATAAACATGACCAAGTGGCATCATTAATAATTTTGATGAGTGTCATATTTTGGTAACCGCATTGTATTTTTTTTTAAACTGAAGTGACAAACGAGCTTACCGTCCCTTTGGTAGTAAGGTTTTATACGAGGTACAGCCATGCTGCACCTGTATAGTTATAGCATGAATGGATCGGTTCATCGAGGAAAGACCACAAACTCACAGAAAACCACCATAAAATTGCAGCCTAATGCAGCTGTGAAAAAGTTATGGTGACCATTTTTCTAGAAATAGAACGCAAAAACTTTGTTCTGCCTTTCTTGTGTAAAATAGCCAGATTAGTTTAATTGTTTCCATAGTATGATATCGTATGGGATCTTGCTTTGGGGTAATGTGACTGACATTGATACTATTATCATTTTGCCGAACCCCAATGATTCTCATATAGAAAAATATAAAATTATCGTCTTATAAATACGCTTTTAAAACAATGTCCCTGAAAATATGTAGCACCTATTTTCTAAAATAAAAATAAATGTTATGCAAAAAATATTAAAAAATAGTTATCACACTAATAAAGAGAACACGATAAGCCCTGGGAATAAGGTAATCGCTATAATATTTTTGGTTTCATTTTTGATTGTTAAACATGCTACGTAAATTTAAAATCAATTTTAATAAAAGGTTACACTTGGTTACTTACTGGAATTTCCCAGTACAAAGAATCATCGAATATGTGGTAAAGCATGGCTTTCTTTTTTTACAGGATAAGAGTGACAAACGAGCAGACAGTCCACTTGATGGTAAGTGGTTGCTATGGCCCATAAACATCTACATCTATCCTCTGTTACGAATCAAAATGCAGAGGCGTTGTCACCCGTGAAGACTAAGATGGAATGCCTCGTTTCCAGTAAAAAGGGTCTCCGATTCTCTACACTCACCATACGAAACACTGCAGTGCTAAGCTGCTATTTTACGCTGGTATTCTGTGAGAGCGTGGTCCTTCCCCGGTCGAGCTGACCCATTCGTGTTACAACCATAACATAGCTGCAGCCTGGCTCTAACATGTAAAAAAATAACGTGGTAGAGCCACAAAATTACTATAACAATTTTCTTCATTGAACACAAATAATTACCCTATTCTATTGTATTCTACTTTATTATATTCCATTCTATTCTATTCTATTCTATTCTAATTCATTCCATTCCACACTATTATAATATTTTGGTTTACTTTATGCGTGGAATGTAATCATTTTATAATATTGCATTTAACAAATAAGTGCAAATATACGATAGAACTTCAACTTAATCACCTAGAAAGTCATCACTCAGATGAATGGATTTTAAAGTAAGATATTTTGTAAAATATACCTGCATGCTTAGTTAAGATGGTTCAGTAGAAATTACCTTAAATTTTAAGTCATTTAACTACGCCATAATAATAAGGAACAGAAATTGAATAAAGTTAAATACACAAATTATTTATTCGTGCTTTTTTAAAATATTACAATCTAAAATAAAAAAATAAAATAAAACTATAAACTTAAATTATCATATAAAAAATAAATTAAATATACGTAGCTGTTGACAGTGAAAAATTTTGAGAGTTTTATAAAATTATTAAAATTATTAAAAATTATATTATATAAATAAAGTTATATACAATTTTATAAAACAATAATATGGTTAAATATTTAGGATTTTGTGTAATATTTACAGAGACACTTACCTACTTTATATAAGTGTAGATATGTTAATAACAAAATAACGAATGACGAATCCAACTTGGACTCATAGGCTTTGTAAGAATATTTTCAACTTTTATTTTTAAAAACGTTACAACCACACTATACAATATATGGAAACAACGTTCAAAGTTCACAAAGGAAATTTGCCTTTGTCTACGAAAATTTTTCTAACGATCAATCTCACATTGTTAATATTATGTGACAAGATTTTAGATGTAATTTAGTTCATTTTTTTATAATCAGCTGTGACCGCGAATTAGTACTTTTGTCATGATAAGTGATGGTTTTTTATTAGTACTTTCAACTGTCGCTAAAATTAAAAAGGATACTAATCTGAATACAAACATTCAGTTAGTCAGTCAATCAGACAAATTAATGAACGAACAAAAATATTTCTTTTTACGCAAACTTTTTCACTCGTTCTTTACTTTAATGTAAGATTATAGATAGATAGATAGATAAATCTGTATTGTACACAAAATCAATAAAGACAACCTTTGGATAGATCGGATCACAAAAAGCATTAGATTCGATAAAAAACTCGCGAAAGAATATCGATTCCTGCTAAGGAAGATACGTGAGGCTATTGAAATAAAAAAAAACCCTAATTTCAATAGAGAGGGAGGCTGGGTACTACCACCTGCATGTGATCTGTAATTCATCAAATTAAAACTAAACCCAAGCATACCACTGCAAGACTTCAAGACACAGTTAGTTTATTCTGCGTAGATCGGACCAAAATTATTAATTAAAAAAAGCTGAAGGTACTCCGGGTTAACTCTGACATCGGGACGTTAATCACCTCAGGCCCCGTGACCACGGTTGCTGGAAAGCAACCGAAAAGTCGGGAATAAAAATAAGTTAATTAAACGCGATAAAATCCGTAAAAGTAGTTTTATACAATCAAAAATGTTATAAATAATATACAAATGGTCATTACATCGCTGCCATCAAAAGAAATTACACGAAATAAACTACGACAATCTGAAAATAAATGTTTTGGCGGCTGCCTTATTTCTTACAGTAATTTATCACAAGACGCAGAACAAAATAAGTAAAAATAAAGTCCGAGCAAATGAGTAGTCTGTATACCCTTTGTGTGCCAACTGAGGTATTATTTTCTCTTTAACATAAGAATATTTTTGAATTAAGCTGTGTGATGACGGCTTAAGAAAATCCATCTCTCCATTTTATCTTGCCTGTATTTACGACACAAAGCAAAAGCAAAGCAATTATAGGAAAGAACAAAAAGTCCATTCTATTCCATACTTTATGGCTGTGGATATCGTTTGGAAAATTCTGATTCTTATCCCGGCGGGTCGATGCTAGTGGGTTAGGTTATTTTGGCTATTTAACTGGCTAAAAACTGTGCCCCGGTCGTACTTTTTCTCGGCTTAATTTTTAACAAAACAAACTGAGACTCATCGAAATAATACATAAATATGGTAGCCTTAATGCCTCGGTCTTATTGCTCCAAAATTACCTGGACAATGGCAATTTGCAATCGTACCATTGGCTTTATTTTCATTTTTGGTAGTTCTAAGGATGACGCTGCTTCCCATCTCCTGATTTGTTGCCCCTCTGTCGTATCTTACGACACCCACGGGACGGTATGATATACTATCATACCGCTACAACACAATATTGCTCCAGTGGTCACAACAAAATCTTGACGTTGACCTATAGAATATTTATAAGTTGTTTTCTACATTGAGGTTTGTGAATCAAATGTTATCCTCTTTTGCTTATTGTTTTTATCTCATGTACTTAATCAAATTTTGGGAACGTCGAAAGGAGTTTTTAAAAACTAAAATACAATTAGATTACTATGTCCGACCGATTTGGAGGTGGCTTTAATAATGAACGACATTCAGAGTCAGTTTGTGCGCAGACATTCGACTCATCAACTAAGTACTAGGAACTTACATAGAAATGCTGATACATTTGTTTTATTGCTTAGTCTAAATAATATAATATTATATATTTTAATATTTTAGTCTAAACAGAAGGACGGGGTGTATCCATAACTACTTGTTTTACTAAAATATGCTTGCTCTTATTAAAATCTACGTCATAGAACTCGCAAGAAATTAGCAATAACTAAATTTATAAAACTTTAATTAATATTAAATGGAGTATTGAACTGGTGAGTCATGTAGGAAATCGATGAATGGAGGTGGCTTAGAAACGTATTTTGTGACATTTCTTTATGGAGGCCTATACTGAGTAGTGGCCCTGTGAAGGGATGTAATGATGATTAAATTAACAAAAGGAATTATAGGCAATCTCGGTTTATTTTTTAATATTAATAGAATAAAGAGCCATGGTAGTTCAGGCACTTAGCACTCACTGTACCTCTCCCAGTACGTGAGCAACCCGTGTTCGATCCCCGCCAGCACCAAGGAAATTGTTAACTCCAATTTTAAGTACTGATTTACCACGTGCTCAGCGGTGAAGGAAAACATCGTGATGAAATCTGCATGTCTGAGAAATAAAAAAAATTGGAAGATATGTGAACTCGGCCAACACGCATTGGCGCAGCGGGGCGGATATTTCTTTGCCCTAACACCCTCTCAGATGTGAGAGACCTGCGCGCAGCGGTAGGGCATATATAAGCTGTAACTTTTTAACTTTAGTTCGAAGAAAAAGACTTTTGTTTAAAATCTACAAATAGGAAATTTATTAATTACAGCCTATAAAAGTCCAATGCTGAACATAGGACTTCCTCATAGAGATAACTTTGCCATAGTTTCCACGCTTGGCAGCTGGGTTGGCAACCTCAGCATTTTTAATAATAGGACTTTTTATAAAAGCTTTTGATAAATTCATCAATCAAAATGAGTGACTTGATTTATAACAATCATTTTCAAAATATTACACTTTATGAAAACTTAGTTCTCTAAATAAGTATATATGATAACTAAGTACATATATCTCTAAGCAAAGAGCCTTGACACGCCACATGTTTAACTCCGCAAAAGGATAAAACATTATTACACGTGGAAACGTGTCATGTAGTCGAGTTGTGAATTTATGAAGCAAAGTTTCTTAGCTGAATGTAATTCATTTCCTCTGTCATATACGGGATAATGAAAGCTACCGAACTTATTCCAACTGTGACTTTTGATAGTTAATATGTGCCATCGTTTACTTGAAAATATGTTTTGTACAATAAAGTACAATCACACCGCGTTTACATGTATGAGATAGTCACTTGAGAATATATTTTTAACTTTTCTTATCGGTTGACTCAACGAAACCCGGAACAAATATTTGTAGGCCATACAAATACTTGTTCCGTGTGAGATTCGAACCCGCGGCCCTTAGCGCTGCAACTCATTGTTAAGTCTCTGCGCCACGGAGCCGTCGACAGCGATATTTTTTCACTATGATAATATTTTGTAAGCTAAAATAAAATATTAAAATAATAGTTTATAACAAAAAAAATACCTTATAATCTTAAAAACTGATTTATAAAAAGAAAAAAAAAATAATAGTTTTTTTTAAACATGACTGTTTTAGCTAAAAGGAGCTTAAATGTAAAACAGTGGTGGTTTATAGTAGATGTTTTTTTTATATTTTTGGAACGAAGTGACATATAGAACGGTACGGGTTTTGCGGATGGGAGCTAAGCGACAAAATGTGTAAGATTGTTTCGTCACTATCCCTTATGTGATAGTGTATTTTATCAATAATAAGGAACTTCGTTCCAACCAAGTGTTTCACGACACTCACGCATTTTTTTTAAATTAAAAGCCGTTCAGAAATGCGAGCTGAATTCAGTTCGTCTCGGCCTGCGGGAACGTATTAAAATACCTTTTATATTTATATGCCCCGAGCTATCTTCAGCTTTAGCTCATTATTAAATGTGGTAAAATATACGTAGACTGTGTTCACTTTTATAAAGTGTTCACGGCTGGCGATGTGGCTTAGCATTGCGTTACGGCGCTGAGGCCTCGGATTCGAATCATGCTCGGAACACGTACTTTGTACGATTGCCTATAAATAACTTTACCTGGTCTAAATGTTTGTCCTTATACAATTAATGTATGTAAACTGCTTCTACGATACAGGAGAAAATCCTACTGTGAGGTAACGTTTTCATAGAAATAGTATAAAAAAATTTAAAGTTAAAGAAGAGCCGTAGGAGCATAGGGCTTAGTCCTTGCTGTAAATTTGACTGTACGCGAAAAGCACGGGCTGTATTCCCGCAGGCACCAATGAATTAATTATAATTTCGAAGATATGTGAAGCCGCTATCACAACTTTATGTATAACCCTCTCAGTAATGAATACCTTTGCTATATCTGCATTCACAATCTAATATATAAAATATCATGTAAATATTATAAAAAAGAAATTCGCCGTGTGGTGGCGGCGTAAGTGAAAACATTACCCACACTTGGTATCTAAGAGACGACAGAGAAAAAAGAGAAGATGGACTGCAGCATCCTTCTGATGATAACTCAATAAAAACCCAATATAAGGCAATTTCTGGTAAAGGCTTTTGTTCAGCGGTGGACTTTGATAGGCTGTTTTTAATGATGAAGATAAAAAAGAACTTCTAATTGTACATAATTGTACATTTTTTAGAAAACGTATAAGTACCTAAGACTGTGTATTTATATTTGCGAACAGCCATTGTAGGCATAAGGTTATTTGTTGGTCTTCATTCTTATAAGTTTTGTGACAAATTACCGTAATAATAAGGAAGGCGGCTCAGTCATTTATCTTTAGATTGCCCAGGTTTATTTATTGTACTTTGTCCTGATGACAGAAATACAATATATACATATAAATAACATTGAAGCGACTATATGTCATAGAGAAATAACTAGCTTCTTTTAAGCTTAGGGGGTTATTTATATACTTGAATAACCATTTTAGAACTTTCGTCTGTCTGTCCGTCTGTCTGTCTGTCCCGGCTAATCTTCTGCATTGCAGAACCAATTGCGATGAAACTTCACGAACAGATGAAGAGCAATGTCAGGAGTGACCTACAATATATTTTGATCTATACATAATAATTAAATTGAAGCATCTGTCGGAAATATGGAAATAACCAGCTTCTTATAAGCTCAGGATGTTATTTGCATACTGTGAAGATATTGTAACGACCCCCCTCTATATACTTATTTTTGTCTTTCTTTAGAATCTATATCTGTAAGATTTATAAATATGTTTATTTATATTATATAAAATATATTTTAAACGTGATATAGCCATGCTGCCATGTAGCATGAATGGGTCGGCTTGACCGGCGAAGGACCACGCTCTCACAAAATACCAGCGTAAAATAGCAGCTTACCGCTGCTGTGTTTCGTATGGTGAGTGTAGGGAACCGGAGACCCTTTATACTGAAAACGAGGCATTCTATTTTAGTCCTCACGGGTGACAACGCATCAGCATTTTGATTCGTAATCGAAGATAGATGTAGATGTCTATGGGCCACAGCAACGACTTACCATCAGGTGGACTGTGTGCTCGTTTGTCACCCTTATCCTATAAAAAAATAAAATTTACGTGACCAGTATATTAAACATATATTGATCTTTCTAAATGTTTGTGTCGTGATAATCTTAGCTAAGACCCTTATTTACGTTGTGTTTAATTAGTAAAATAGTTCTTTTAGGTGTCACTAGGAAGAATGAATATTCACGAGAACAGTCTAAAGCTGTTGGTAGTGCCTTAAAAGCTAAAGAACCCCGATCACGAAAACAGAGCTCAAAAAAGTCTAAGAACAATAAATCGTCCCATTTCCACTTGTACCAGGTTCAGGTCAATCAATTCTTTATTTAATAATCCCTTTCCGCTTGGAAAATGCTCACAATATATCAAATACCAGATACAAGGGCTTCGCCCTCACACACCGCGCCCAGTGAGCGCCAACCAAGTAACGCGCGTAAAAGAGGACCTGGCCCCTTGGTAGTACGAAAACGTGAACACTGACCAATGTCGCGCAGGTCAATGCGTGTAAACGTCATACAGAATACGATCAAATCCAGCCACAGTGAATGTACGTCACACGGTTTAGGCAACAATAGGCACACCCGCCATAAAAAGCCTTCCGTGAGCGTCACCACCTGCAAGACCGCCGTTACTGCAGACGTGATGTAAGTGTAAGGCATCACCACCAATTGTATGATCAGCACGGCCAATTGGCCGCAAAGCCAGTCATGAGTCTATCGCTCACTTCAAGGGACTGGGGCCCCACCTTGCGCGGCTTTCGGCCGCTGCCTTGAGAGCCTCCTCAGATTCTCCCTCCAGTTACCACCCGCATGAGGTTGACACATATGCTCCACCAACCAATACAATGACAGATATAGCCAATAGTCAGTTATAAGATAATAGTAATAATTTGCCATCAGAAAGGGTTTGTATCACTGACGTTGAGTATATGCATTTTTCGATCATGTTTGTCTCACCCATCAACAAGTTGCTTTCAATCATTCAAAGGTGGCAAATGTATAAAGATATATTATTAAGTTGTTATATAAAACATCATGGAGGTCAGACAGTCTGCAGTCCCGCATTGAAGGGATACGACTTGGGCAAAGCGCCATTGAGAATAGCCACCCGCCAAGCAACCATCGCAGAGAGGCAATGCTGCAGAACGTAACAAGCATTAATACGACTATCGACGGCTTACACCATCCCAAGTTCCCCCATACAGTTCCAGCAGACATCACCACCCACATACCTCCATCGACCAGAACCACAAGTTGCGTCGAATCAAGCGCAGCACACCCTCACATCGATCACAAGACGCAATACCGCAAGTAGCAGTAAGCATCAATGCAACTATCATACGGATGGCGCCCCTTCACAATTTATTATTACTATTACTATTATTGATTCCTATCGACTTTGCTAACAAAATTGATAATGTTGTTAATTAAAAATACCACCAATGTGTCATAGAAGCACGCTACTTTAAGACTTCAGTATCCAAAACTCCACGTATCATAACGCTATTGCACTAAGACATGGAGTTGAGTATGCTTGCTGCACTTAAAAGTACTACCAAACACACTCACCGTAATCTGAAAGATAGCCAACGTATCATAACGTTATGCGCTAAGACACCGCCCACAAACGCTAGGGGTGTGCGATGTCCACGGGAAAGTCGTATTTGCTACAACAAACCCGCTTAGCACCGGCACTAAGATTATATGTCTAGGACATATCGGTTAGCGAGTCCAAGTTTACCTTGGTCTCGGACGCTGTGAAGTAATCTATACGCCACTATAATAATAAGTTTCAAGTCCCATTCCTTTCAGTATAATGCTTTTACATATTTGAGACCTTCCATATATTTGCTTTATTTCATAGACCATACTATTATATGTCTTATACATATGGGACTTCAAATCATAACTCTGATATTATAATGCTTATGCACAAAAATACCTTCTATATTAATGCCTTGGTTCCATAGACCTTACTATCATAAGTCCCTAATATAGGACTAGTCATTATGCAACAATATTATTAGCAGTCGGTCACCCGACCACCCATATATGTCCCACTTACGACTGCCCCGTTAGTATAGTGGTCGTAAACGCGGTTGTTGATTATGAGGTATTTCTATTAAGAAATTCAGATGGACTGCTCGTTTGTCATAAATAGTTAAAAAATTATAAATTTGAAACGAATCCGAAAATCCGATTGAGTCCACCTTGTAGAGGAGAAAACAATACTGTTTTAAATATTTTACAAATGGTACATTTTCGTGAGTACGGAGAGGAATTTAGAAATTCTACTGTCTTAAATAAACAAAATGATTAAAGTAGAAAGTTTTACACGAAGGCGTAACTTAAAGTTTGAGTGGAAAATCAAATTAATAAATTTAATAATTACTGTTCAATACTTTATATCTGTTTTCTTGATTTTTATCTCTTTCCTTCTTTATTTTTATCTTTAGTATTTACTTTCATGATTAATTCACCTTCCTTTCTGAACTATTGTACTTTTTCTAATGTCTTAGATCAGCTGTCTATTACCGGGACTGCACACTTAACAGTTTCCCTGTCCGCGAAACAGGCACAATAGTTAAACAATTGAAATGTTCATATATAATTCATAGGGTACGGAGAGGATTAATATTGTGATATTATAGTAGAAAATTCATTGTGTAGGATGACCCCTACTATTGAAGTGACAGACCTGATGCAGAAAGTCGATGAATAAAGATGACAGTGCTTTGAAGCACGCCAAGAGGTGGCCTATGTTCAGCGGTGTCTTGTGAAGGGCTGTGACGGCTATCTACCTTAACCAGGTGACGTAATTCAAAAGGCATTATTTCATGAAAAAAGACAATTAGGATTTTGTTAGGCTTAAGTAATAAGGGTAAATACGTTGGAAGTTCTTTTTATAGTAGACATTTTATCGATAATATTCGTAGCTAAAAGTTGCCATGCCCTATAGATACCGTGAAGATAGATTCCGCAGTGTCTTCATGGATTTCGAGATGCTTCGGTAGTCTAAAGATGGCAAGGCAACACTCAATGAGAGATGGCTGGCATATTTGGCTGATTTGATTCCAAAAATAATTTTCAATAAAAAGTAAAAGCCTTCTTTATACAATTAAAAATGCTAAAATAATTTTACAGAGGTCAAAGCTTTTATTCTTCCATACACTTTGCCTTAGTATTGTCTTTTTATGAAATGCAATTTTATCCTTTCGTATGGATTAAGGAATATCACATTCTCAATGTCTATTTACACGTATTTATTTATTAGTTGTATTTACGCTCGGTTAGCTTTAGACCGTTACTGTCCGCAACAATTTTAAAGGATACGCCTAACAAGTACTTTCTAAAATTCTGGAGAACTTTTACTACGGCTAGAGTTTTCAAATCATAGGAATGATTTTTGGATTCCGCGCCTTGGGTTGATTTACTAAAATACGCTACTGCACGCCTAAGCCCACTCTCATGACTCTGTATTAATAGTGCACCGTAACCGTAGCGCTTACATTTGTGTGCACCTCCGTAGGTAACTGAGGGTCGAAAATGGCAAGGACGGGTTCGTTTGTTAAACGGTCAATAAAATACTGACGAGCTTTATTTTGTTCGACTCCCCACTCAAACGGCACATTTTTTTTAGTTAAATGTGCGATACAAGCTGTTCGCTGGGCACAATTTGGAATATACCTTCTGAAATAGCCCACAAGGCCAAGGAACTGTCGAATTTGTTTAACACTTCGAGGCTTTGGGGAATCAACCAATGCCTGGACCTTACGCATGCTCGGTCTAACCCTACCATTACTAATAACCCTCCCAAGGTCCTCTATTTCACTGCTAA
The DNA here is from genome assembly GCA_963668995.1 of Parnassius mnemosyne. Lineage (NCBI taxonomy): Eukaryota > Metazoa > Arthropoda > Insecta > Lepidoptera > Papilionidae > Parnassius > Parnassius mnemosyne. The sequence goes on from CAVLGL010000093.1 coordinate 63,843,243, forward strand.
GAAAGGTACATTTCTTAAGATTTACAGAGAAACCAGACGAAGTAAGACATCCTAAGACTCGTCTTAGTAGGGCTAATCCTTCGAGTAACGTATCAGATAACAAAATGACGTCATCTATGTACACAAGGACCTTTCCTGAATCGATGAAAGACTTGAGAGTCATTAAAATGATCTATTGATAAAATACTGGAGCATTAGAAAGGCCATAAGGCATCTTACCATATTCGAAGTGACCTTCTGGGGTTACAAAAGCGGTTTTGGCAATTGATCCTGCTTCCATAGGTACCTGATGACAGCCAGTCGCCATATCTAAACTCATAAAGAATCTACTTGACCCTAACCAATCAATGTGATCCTCTATGAGTAGCAAGGGAAACTTATTTTTTACAGTGCGTGAGTTCAAAACCCTATAATCTACGCACATTCGATCTGTGCCATCTTACTTTTCAACCAATATCACGGGGCTGGCGTATGGTGATTCGGATTCACGTATAATGCCTTTAGCCATTAGGTCTTTAACTATACTCCGAACGCGAAGCTTCTCATCGTAAGATAATTTATACGGCCTATAACATACCGGTTCATTGTTGGAAACTTCTACTCGTATTTTCATACTAAATGTCGTGACTGTTGAAGCGGTGCCAATTATAAAGAACTTTGAAAAATCACTGATAACTAACAAATGCTGTTCGTTCTCTTCACATTTAAGAGGTGTGCTTACATTATTAATATCGAAAGCATGGTTTACTTGGATAGGTATGCCTGTAAACGTCAGAATTTGAACACCATTTTGTCGGATATATGTGATGCTTTCACGATTCAGAATATCATTTGCGGTTTTTGTGTTCTTCTGCGGCGGGTCTTGCAGAACTTAGCTCCGACCGCATGGACAATTTCCACGAGCTTGTCATTCATATCGTCCACTTCATTGCAGTTTTCTAGGCACTGAAAACGGTTTTGTAACTCGAGCTGAAAGGTTTCGGGACTTTGGAACAGAGCACGAGGGGGACGGAGCGTTGACTTCATTAGACGAGACCTCTCCAACTTAACGTTTAGATTCAGTGTGCCTCGTAATGAAGTCATTATGACGACCAAACGACAACTGTTCAGTGATGTCTCCGTGATCGCGAGGGTGAAAACTAGTAGCGTTCACAGAATGGTTAGAGGCACACTGAATCTAAACGTTAAGTTGGAGAGGTCTCGTCTAAGGAAGTCAACGCTCCGTCCCCCTCGTGCTCTGTTCCAAAGTCCCGAAACCTTTCAGCTCGAGTTACAAAACCGTTTTCAGTGTCTAGAAGACTGCAAAGAAGTGGACGATATGAATGACAAGCTCGTGGAAACTGTTCATGCGGTCGGAGCTAAGTTCTGCAAGACCCGCCGCAGAAGAACACAAAAACTCTCCGATCACACTCTTAATCTCATGGCTGTTAAACGGGAGATGAAGCTACATTCTTCAACAGACTTGACAGCATACAGGCATCTTAACAGACAGATCTCCAAATGCATGCGGCGGGACTTACGCGACTTCAATACAGCTCGTATTGAAGAAGCGATCGAGCGGAACCAAGGCTCCAAAGTCTTTGCCAGAGATCTGTCTGCCAGAAAGAGCCAACTGTCAAAGCTGAAGACAGAGTGTGGCAGAATCGTTTCCGGGACACCTGAGATTTTGAGTGAGATTGAGAGGTTCTATGGGCAGCTGTACACGTCATTGTTGGAGCCACACGCAAGTGTGAGTAACGATCCAAGAGCGAGTCTCATCCGACACTATTCCGAAGATATCCCGGACGTCAGTCTGAGCGAGATTAGAATGGCTCTCCAGCACCTTAAAAACGGTAAGGTCCCAGGTGAGGATGGAATTACAACGGAGCTTCTGAAAGCGGGTGGAAGACCTGTACTTGAAATCCTTCAGAAGCACTTTAATTCCGTCCTCCATGGTGGCATTACACCAGAGGCGTGGAGCAGAAGTGCGGTGGTCTTTTTCTTGAAGAAAGGCGACAACGCTCTCTTGAAGAACTACAGACCGATTTCCCTTCTGAGCCGCGTCTACGTGCTGTTTTCGAGAGTCATTACGAATCGTCTCGCGTGCAGACTTGACGACTTCCAGCCTCCCGAACAAGCCGGTTTCCGAAAGGGCTTAAAAAGTCCTAAAAGGCTACAGAAGTCCGAAGAGTACAATTTGCCACTATGTCTGGCGTATGTGGACTATGAGAAAGTCTTTGATTTCGTCGAAATTTGGGCGGTGCTGCAGTCCCTTCAGCGGTGCCAAGTTGACTGTCGGTATATCGAAGTGTTGAAGTGTTTGTACAGTAGAGCTACGATGGCTATCCGAGTACAGAACCAGAGTACGAAACCTATCCAATTGCAGAGAGCTGTAAGACAGGGTGACGTCATATCCCCGAAACTCTTCACCGCTGCATTGGAAGACGTTTTCAAGCTTCTGGACTGGAAAGGATACGGTATCAACATCAATGGCGAGTACATTACTCACCTTCAATTTGCCGACGATATAGTCCTTATGGCAGAATCGCTGGAGAACCTAAGCACTATGCTCAATGACCTCAATAGTGTCTCCCAACGGATAGGTCTTAAGATGAACATGGACAAAACAAAGATTATGTTTAACGTCCATGTCACACCTATGCCGGTAGTTGTTGGGAGCGCTAAGCTCGAAGTTGTTGACGAGTATGTTTACCTGGGACAAATAGTCCGACTAGGTAAGTCCAACTTCGACCGAGAGGTCAATCGACGGATTCAACTAGGCTGGGCAGCGTTCGGGAAGCTACGACACATTTTCTCGTCAGACATACCTCAAATCCTTAAAACGAAATTGTACAATCAGTGCATGTTGCCAGTGATGACTTACGGAACTGAGACGTGGTCCTTCACAGCTGGCCGTATGAAAAAGCTCAAGGTCGCTCAGCGATCTATGGAGAGGGCTATGCTCGGAGTTTTTTTGCGTGATAAACTTAGAAATGAGGATATCCGCAGTAGAACTAGAGTAACCAACATAGCCCAACGGATTAGTAAGCTGAAGTGGCAATGGGCCGGCCATATAGCTCGAAGAACCGACAACCGATGGGGAAGAAAGGTTCTCGAGTGGCGACCTCGTACCGGTAGGCGAAGTGTAGGGCAACCCCCCTTGAGATGGAGTGAAGACCTGGTTCAGCAGTGGACTTATGAAAGGCTGTAATGATGAATGAGAAAAAGCCTCCACCCCGCTCACCAAGCGCGGCAACTATGGCAAACATTCCCCTATGAGGTAATCTATGGGGAGGCCTATGTTTAGTTCTGGACTTTAGGCTGTAATTGTGATTCTGTGCAAGCGTGGTCATTCCACTTATATATTAAAAATCTTTTATCGTCGACCAAATCCGCTATACTTAATTTTGTTAATGGCGGCCAGTCTCAACGGAGGCTAGCCATTTGCTCCCAACACTCTCTATTCCCTTATTTTGATAGACCGTTAGAAAGGCATCTGAAACTACAGGAAACAGATCAGGCACATGTCCAACGGCTTCACGTATGCTTTCCGAGCCACGGGGGTGAAACACCGCCAATTTATTGGCTCGAGGTTTCCACTATAGGACCGGAATTTGAATAATTTATGATATGAACTATTTAGTTGGGGCCGACTACAATTGCTCAAAGTCATTACCTTGGAAAACATCTTGAACTTTCTGGGCGCATATTCGCTATGATCCATAATGACAACTTTATAAAATATTGCTACAACATCCACTTACCACAAAATGGACTGTGTACACCATTGTTATTCCTACTTGTGCACATGGAAATGAATCCTTATAGTACCCTAAAATACATGAGTAAAACAAAAAATCCATACACATATAACCCAATTTGGTAGCGTCTTGTAGCAAAAATTAATTTTAGATATAAATTATATTGAAAGATAAAAGCGACAGCGTTGCAAATATAAAAAGTAATATCTTTTCCAAGAGACAATTTAGCCGTGGTATACGGAATTTTTCATGTTTTACTTTTTAATGTTTTTTTCTTGTCACAAATATCATTTTAAAAAGTACAAAAACATTTATAAAAATAAAATAAGATACGTCGGTTAATGAGAATAAAACATTATGTAGGCAAACTGTTTTTGATTTTTTTCTATTAATATTCTACAGTCACTTTTTAGGGTTCCGTACCCAAAAGGTAACCAACAGGGCCCTATTACTAAGCTTTCACTGTTCTGCCGTCTGTCTGTCAGCGACCTGTATCTGGTGATCCGTAATAGGTAGACAGTTGAAATTTTCAAAGAATGTGTGTTTCTGTTGCCGCTATAACAAAGAAGAATAAAAATAAAAATAAATTAAAAATTAAAGGGATTATTTGACACGTAATTTACGATGCTAAGGAACCCTTCATGCGTGAATCAAACTCGTATTTAGCCGGTTATTTATATAATCCTTCAAACATGATAGGTGGCCTGTACTTAGCAGTGGGACATAAATAGGCTGTTACTTTACTCACTTTACTTTGGAAGTAACTACACATCTCTATGTTTTGTTTTTAAATCGTGTGGTAGTTTATCGCCCTTCATCATCATTATTAAAGCCCTTGACGAGACCATTGCTAAACATACGCCTTGTCACCCTTGCATTTATGCATGGTATGCTACAGTTATATTATGGTCGTAGGACTAATAGGCCGGCGTGACCGTGGAAGGACCACGCTCTCATAGAATACCAGGGTAACATGTCAGCTTTATGCTGCTTTATTTCGTATGGTGAGTGTAGAAAACTGGAGGTACTTTTTACTGAAAACTAGATATTACATCCATCCTCAGGGGTCATGACGCATCTTTATTTTGATTCTTAACGGAGGATGAGGTATATGAGTCACAACTACCACTTACCATTAGATGAAATCTGGGCTCGTTTGTCACCCTTATTCGATTCAAAATAAAACACAAAGTAACATTTTCACTTTTATGAATAAAAACTCTTTTGTACCACTGTTAATAAAGTCATGAATGAATTGCAAATTACGTATGTACTACATTAAATATAATGGAAAAAAATATATTTTTATTCCCTTAAGAGCAAACATGTTGTGTAAGATTTGTTAGTTTTCTGTTTCTTCCAAGTAACTGGTTAGTGTTACATCGAATTTATATTTGTTTTGAATACAAAGCAGAGACGGTGGCTTGGAAATACAAGAGTTTATTTTTAAGGTAGAAGAAGAAAAATATAAACTACAATAAAGTTCTTTAGCCGGTTATTTTATTATAAAAGTCAGGGGTTGAAAACCTTTTCTATATTTCGTTACTGTTGCACATTAGGATCCTAAAAAGCTACAACTTTCCGGTATGATTTCGTTTCTGAATTTAGTTAAGGTGTCGATTGAATTGTACCGTTAAAAATATCAAATATTTTCAGGTTCCACCATTAAGGGGAAAGCTTTTACGGAGTTGTAGGTTTCCTTTTTTTTAAAATAGAATAAGGATGATAAACGAGCACACAGTTCACTTGATGGTAAGTAAAGTTTTTCAAAGCAGCGGTGAGGAAAACAGCTGCAAGGAAGCTAGGAGTCCTAGCAAACGTGCCTCGGTAATTTAAGCCGGGACAGCTGCTTTCTTTATATAAAGCGCAAGTCAGATCTTGCATGGAAAATTGCTGCCATACATTTGGTGGTGCTGCAAAATGCCATTGAACAGCTATAGACTCAATGGTAGGGTATGCTAAGAGGCATATTGGTGATACAAATCTGGTTGATACCAATCTTACTAGCGTCTAAAACAGGCGTAAATTAGGCTTTCGGTTTTCTACGGGATGCATTTTGGAGAGTGTGTGCAGGAATTGCATAACTTAATACCTTCCTCTTCCTTTCACCACAGAACAACCAGAAGCTCAATCAGTCTTTCACGCTTTCTTTGTCGACTTACCAGGGATTTGAACCAAATGGTTTGCTATATCGTTCGTCATGCGTACAGCAAAGGAGTAGAATATGTTGTCAGCATCTGTCTTTCCCTCCGATTACAATGTGGGTATCTTTAAGGCAAGAATAAGCTTTTGTTAATTCTAATAAACATTGACTTTATCACCACTTACGATCGGGTGGGATAACAGTTAAGCGCTGGCTTAGAATAGTAAAAAAAGTCGCATGGACATCTACTTATATCTATCCTCGGTTAGTAATTAAAATGCAGATACGTTGTCACCCCTAAGGACTAAGATGGTATGCCTCGTTTACAGTAAAAGGGTCTCCTATTTTCTACACTCACCATACGAAACACAAAAGCATAAATCTGCTAGTTTACGTTAGCATTCTGTGAGAGTAAAGTCCTTCTCCGGTCGAACCAACTCATTTGTGCTACAACTATAATGTAGCTGCAGTGGCTCTACCACGTCAGAACATTTGTTATAATTTACCTATGTAATGTCTTTATACGTTGTCACGTAATATAGCAATATTAAATTATTTTAACGCGAATCCCATTTATTAAGTTTTTATATTATATATAACGAGATTAGTTTTATGTAGTATTTTTGTTTTTAATATCTGTAAATAATCACGTTATATGTTTGATAACTCCGCAGATTGCAAAGTTTTTACACTACTAATCAACCACAAACACAATAAATTTAACAGTACAGTTGCGTTGTAAGAATATTCACTACCCCATATCGTCCCGTAGGTGTCGTAAGAGGTAGCAGATGAAAACTAAAACAGGAGATAGGCAGCCATATTTTTGATAACAACTCAAAGCTATAACTCACTTGCTAAGAGTGGCAACTATGGTAAAATATTATGAGACAATCTATGGGGGAAGAATATGTTCTGACTTTTATAGACTGTAATGGAATAGATGGAAAACTGTGTGATGTATTTTTTTAACGAAAGATATTTTTGCATCAATTTTGGATCTATTCCCGCCGGCAACAATAGAATTTTAAGTGCTTATTCTCCTCGCTTTGAGCATTTTACAAATAAAATATAAAAATATTTTTATTTTTTTCAATTACCGCTTATACGCATTGGGGTACGATTGGGGAAACGAAAGGAGAACTATGCCCACCAATAGGATGTGATAGATTTTGAGTTAACTTTTTAAGTGTTTATGTAGGTATAAAGGAAAAGTTTAGTTTTCATCATAAAAGGATAATTTTTAAGGTAAACACCTTATAATATTTTCCTTGTCAAACCAACAATCCGTACATTTTACAGTTAGAGCAATATCAGTGCATACAATATGACTATAACTTAGTTATAGCAAAGTTTTACTAGTTTAACGTTATAAGGCTCCTCCGGTTCACCGTGGAGGACTCTTTTGTTATTATATTGCAAGAGACGGAAATTGGAGGAATGTTGGTGTAGAACTTAAATTGGTTGCACTAAGTGGTTTGACTTCGGAGTTTGGAAAAGTTATCAGAAACTTACAAAAGTTAAATTAAAGGTGATGATTATTTTCAGAATCCATCGTCCCTTGGATGCCACAAAAGGCGACTACGGTAAAGCCAGAAACACCTTATGATATCTGAAAGATAACAATAAATTTTCCCGATCTCTATGATAGATTAATTAGGTGGTAAGACTCATTTTTCTGCTCAAGAGTTTATCTGGTTAGGTACCAGTGTCTGCACTGCCGTGTTCACTCTGAACAGTATAAAGAGCTAGTATAAGTAAAGGTTGTGTGAGGCATTCTATCTTAATCCTCAGAGGTGACAACGTATCTGTCGTCTTTCTAGTTTGAAGATGCTTTCAGGTGTTATGGAATGCAGTGACCACTGATCATTAGGTGTCTTATGAGAATTATGAAAAAAAGGTAAACACCTATACTATGAGCCAACAAATTAAAGAATTGACCCCGACTTCCCTGATATGACCCTTTCATAGGGCAGGGATGCGAAGAATCTCCAGAAGGAAAATCGACAATGAGGTACGAGAACTGTCACGTTCTGTCTCCCGGAGGAGCGAAAAGTATATTTCGGAAGCCCGTAAAAACCTCCTCACCGTATATATGAAATTTCTTTCGTCATGAGAAGATTCACATGTATGCATGGGAAAGAGGTAATGATAGAAGCATGATATATTTCATAATTGTGAATGAAATAATTGGAAGTGCAGTGCTAGATACAAGGGTTTACCGGGGGTCCAACATAAGAACGGATAATTACGTCTTGGTCTTATGCCGAATTAGTGGCCTATTTAGACTTTGGCGGCATCGGACATCTGTATCTACCACTGCGTTACAGTATATAAGAACAGAAAGATTTTAAGATGAAGAGAAGTACAAATGTAGACTGAGAGGAAAAATAAGTGGTTGGATGAATTGTGTATGAATGATGTAGACTTGGAAACTATGTAGCATAATGTTAAGAAAGGCTTGGTGGATGCAGCTACGAAAGTATGTGTGTATGAGTAAGAGAACGAATAAAAGGAAAAAAATACATTATGGTGCACATACATAAGGTAATAATATATACACGAATGGAAGTTGAAACAAAGAAGAGAGCATGACTATATTTACTAGCAACCTAGGCTGGTAATTCTCGTATTAAGAAGATATTAAAAGAAAAAACGCAGTCTTTAGACGTCTAAATGAGAGAGTAAAAGAAGTAGTTGAAAAACAAAAACAAGAAAAAACGGATGAGAATTATAAAAAGATATCTTATAACTTCGAGACAAATATTAAAATGTATTGAAACCTAGTAAGAAATGCCAGGTGACTGCCAGGTGAATTAATGCTATACGATACAATAATGGCTGTATTCTGAATGACGAAGTTTCGAGTATAAATCATCTCTTTAAACTCTCAAAACTAACGAAGGTTATCTTTAAAAGCATGTTTAGATGAGTTGTATTAGAAGAGTGAGAAGATGTTTGAATTAAATTAAATATAAATTGTGAAAGAGGTAGTAAGATAAGTATAGACGAAATAATGAAAGCAATGAAAAGAGTGAAAGCAGGTGTATATATGATAGAGTATCACCGGAAATACTAACTATGAAGGTCAACAATCCCTCTTCCTACTGGAGAGGGATTGGTGACAGGTCTGCTGTACACCTTGTTTAATTTATGTCGGAAATTGAAACGAGTACCGGGAGGCTGGTGCAAAGCCATGATAGTCCCAATATATAGTGAAATGACTATAGAGACTGTAAAAATTACCATGTTATCAGCTTTCACAGCATTGTGGAAAATCTGTATGTTAAGGTACTAATTGAAAGTCTTATGAAAGAAATTGATGAAAAAATTTGGGATGTGCAAGCTGGATTTAGAAAAGGGGATATACGGGTCAAGTCTTTTTCTTGCTCATGATCGTGGAGAAGTTTCTGGCCAAAAACCAAAAAGTTTTTGTGCGTTCATGGACTCGGAAAGAGATTATTACAGAGTGTACAGGGATGTGTTATGGCAAACACTGAACTCAGTTGGGTTGAGCGCTGGGTTGATACAGATATTAAAGTCTCTTTATAGGGCCTCTAGTGCTCGGGCAAGGATCAACGGGGCCTATTAGGACTAATTTGGCATCTATAAATGTGTCAAACAGGGTTGTGTGACTTCCCCGTGTCTGTCCAACCTATTTATGGAGAGTTGTTTGGAAACTTTAAACGTTGAAGAATGTGGGCTAAGAATAAGTGATTTAAACGTCAAATATCTTTTCAAATGTCAAATGATCAAGTCATATTTGCGTCGTCGGCGACCAAGTTGCAAATGATAGTTACAGTAACGAACATATTATTTAAAGAAAAGGGACTGGACGTGAAAGCAAGTCTCGTAAGACTAAATTGATGGTTTTTGAAAGAGAAGAAAGTAAAACTGTACGTGAAATAAGAATAAAAGGGGAGTTATTTTTACAAGTAGATGAATTAGTGTATTTGGGATGTGTATTTAGTATGGAACCATCCCTACTAAATACACATCCTGGTAGATATGATAAGAATATAGAACGACAAGTGAACGCGTGAATAGAGTAAATGGGATTCTATACTTTAATGTGGAAAGTCAGAATGTATCAAAAAAGGCACGCATGGCATTTCAAAATGCTGTATTAGTTCCTATTTAAATTTATGGAAGTGAAAGTTGGGTATGGCGGAATAAGTACGAGGGTAGGATAAATGCTGTAGAAATTCGGTTTTTAAGGAGTAGGCTAGGGCTGAATCTGAATCACAGGGTGAGAAATTGTATGACAAGAGAAGAGTGTGGTTTGCATGATGATGTTGTGGCCAAGTTTAGAAAAGGAATGCTTCGATGGTCATGTAGAAAGAATGAACGAGGAAAGAGTGACAAAGCAAATCTATGTTGCAAGTGAACGACAAAGTAGGGAAGGGTTGCCTTAAGCGAAAGTTTATCAAGCAGGTTGGCAATATATTGAAAATTGGCCAAATTAAGAGTACCCTTAACCAGCGAGCATGCGTAAGTATGTGGATGTGGACGAGACGAGAGAGGTGTGCCAGGATCGTATCAAATGGAAGTCAATAAATCCTGACAGGCGTGAGTGTTTATGTTTGTTACATATACCGGCGATGGGAACAGCGTTTAAAAGAGATCAAGAAAGAATGGGAATAAGAAAGAAGATTCCTAATGATTTCTTATATTTACGCGAAAACTACATGCTGAATAAAACTACTTTTAAGGATTTTATCACATCTAATTAAATATATTTTTAAATTCCTGACGTTTTGGGTGTTTTCCAGCATCCGTGGTCTCGGGAGGACTGAAGTCATGACGTCCTGATGTCAGAGTTAACACGGAGTACCTTCAGCTTTTTAATTATTAAATTTGGTCCGATCTATGCAAAATGAACTTACTGTGTCTTGAAGTCTTGCAGCCAATGGATGGATAGGATAGAATGATACCCAATTTTATTGAAATTAAAAATCATCCCAGAGGGAGGCTGGGTAGTACCACCTACTTGGTATCCTGTAATTAATTAAATTAAATCTAAGCCCAATCATACCACTGCAAGACATCAAAACACAGGGTGTTCGCGCCAAGCGCTAGTTTCAAGGATTGACGCGAGAGGGCGCTCAGCGCGGTGCATTCATACCGGTTTGACTTTTGGTCGTGCGAAAAACGCACAAGGGCAGGCAGTCGTCTGCCAGCTGTGCTTGGAACATTTGGTCATTTTTGTGCGGGAACCGCGGAATAGTTAGGGCGTCTAGTAAATATCCCGTCTAGGATTTATAACGCGCATTCCCTGTTTGGATAGCCTTTCCCGGGACTTAGTGGGTCCGACTCAGAATCTGTATAAGTGCATTCGACAATATTAGCTAGTGCGGCCTATGATATTCTAGAAACTAACTAACTGTTACCACGCGAAACGGTAACACAATAAAAACACACAAAAAAAACGGTAAAACGGTAGGTTCAATCACCCGCAGTCACACCCAGATACACATCACATCACATCACCTTCTTTCCCTTTCACTACACAACCACATTTGACCTGACCGACTCCGGAGGGACCAGTCGCCTTGGATATAGGTAAGTAAGCTTCGCCTAATTCCTCTGCCGGTTGACTGGCCGTAGTATAGTACGCTCCCCCAGATATTTAGTGTAATTAGAGAGATTCCACGTGGCCATATTCTGGCCCCGTCCCTCTGCTGCTCGTCGATGGGATTACTCAAGGGCCCTAATCCCGTCAGCCTTGGTTGGGGCAGCTAGGGGCGTGTACACAGGGAGTTCAATCAATACAAGGAAGTATTTTATTCAACTAAAGCCGCGTGAACTATTCCAAACTCCAACATCCTCCCTGTTAGGAGAAAAAACCTTTGCCTAGAAATGGAACATTTGTTCGCCGTTTCTTATATATTTAATTTTTCGTTCAAGCTCGCACTTCATTAAACCACGCAAATTTTATACTATTTCGTCAGTCTTTTGTGGGAAGCCACATGATATTTTAGCATTCTTTTTAACTATTCCTTTATCTTAGCGGTCAGAGTACATATGTACAAGACTACGACGACGAATCTATTAGGGTTGAAGGATTATAAACATGTCTAAAACACTAATGCAAACCACAATTTAAAGTTAAAACATTTCAATAGAACGTCTTTTTTAGAAAATAATTAAAATGTTATGAACTCCTTGCTATTTGAACAGGATGTTTAGTTACAATCGGTATTTTATATTTGTTTGATCGGGTCACAAATAAATTATTGTCAACTCTTTTAATTGATTTTGCAGCAATTACCTTGTTAGATTTATATATTTCCAGTACTTTTTATATTTTATACCTAATGCAGCACATGAAAACCACATTGCGTAACTACAAGTGAAAAGCACTTTTTTACCTTCTGCAAAGCTTGACGACAAATGCAAATCCATCATCCTCCCAATGTGCCAAGCTTTAATTTATTTAAGCATTTATTAATAAATCTGATCCATTTAATATTTTGTTCATTATAATGTTACTTACTTACTTACTTATCTTCACGCACAATCCCTGACGGGGTAGCCAAAGAGAACAAATCGCCAAGTGTCACGATCCTTACAAACCTCTTTCGCTTCTTTCAGATTCATTATCTTCTTCATGCATGCACGTCTAGGTATCCGAGTACTTTTGACCCTACCCTCTTCGAGCAATTTGCTCACAGAGTGCACGCCTTGCAATACATAACGCAGTGTTGGTACCGACTTTGTTATATGGCAGCGAAACCTGGGTATGCCAGAAGAAGCATAAAAGTAAGTTGAATGCAGTGGAGATGCGATCTCTTCGTAAAATGTGCGGCGTTACCATGGCCGACCGAAAGCGAAACGAAGAGATTCGCAATATGGCAGGTTTGAAAGATGACCTTATCACAAAAATTGATAAGGGCGTGCTTCGGTGGTTTGGGCACGTTGAGCGAATGAGTGAAGACCGAATGGTGAAGAAAATATATAGCGCGAAAGTTAATATTAAAAGGTGTCGAGGTAGACCGAGACTAACTTTCGAAGACCATGTGAGCAAATTATAATGTTAATTTACAAAATATGAAAAAATCCAATTTCCCTATCGTTATAGACCGAATTAATCTACGCATAGAAAAAAAGAAACACAATAGCACGGGCTCAGTGAACCCGATAAAGGAAATTAAATGTTTTGTACAAAGCAATTGCGTTACAACATTATATTCAAGACCCACTACAATTCCTTTATAAATCATTTTGATCACTCCACAGCCCGTTCTCTTGCCTATAAAAGGTGAATTAAATTCCTTTATTGTACCAGTTTAGACCCACGTCCCATTTGAGATTTGCATATGCTGTCGATTCCTTACAATATACTATATAAAACGACGTCTCTTAATTTGGTATCTTGTTCACGTTAACATGAATTCGAGATAAAACACGCCAGAGTTCTTCTGTATCTTTCCCACAAATAAAGCAAATGTATATTGAAATCAGGAAAAGACCTGATAACAACTACCCTACGACCTATGCAAATAGAATATTTGTTTTTATGATAAACAACGCTAGAAAATGCAATAGTAACTGGTCTTTATTTTTTTGAGGTTGTGTTTCGTGGGTATAATAAGAGGCGACAGAATTAAATAAATATATAAATGAAATTTATATATATATATATATATATATATATATATTTACATATATATATATATGTATGTTAAAAAAAATTCTGTACATATATACATTTTTTTAAGATGAAACAGATCAACCACTTTTACACCCGCCAATCCAGTGTCAATTTATGAAAACTATGTATGAAAGAAGTGCGTAGACCCTCACAACAGAGAAATGTCTAGTGTGAGGACTACCGAATTACACATTTTAGTTAATACACTCCAGTTTGGTTGGTGTGATAAGACCATAGATTATTATCATATATTACAGAGATAAGACTATTTTACTACAATAGTCTTGTATGAGTGTTGTTAAATGTAAGTTTATGTAATCTGTTCTACATATAGTTGAGGAAATAAACATATTTTTAAATTTTTTCAAACAGGTCAAGTTTACGAAAACGTGTTAAAGACAAAACTCAGTAACGTTACGATATGGACAAGTTAAAACCAATTTCAACCTTTCGTTATCAAATTAAGAAGTGGTTTTCCAAAACACTCACCAACTGAATTCATAAAACGAATAAATATCGAAGAAATCCTTAATGTCTTTGTCTTTATGTCTGCTTGAAACTGTCAGACAGCGCATATTAATTATTAGACATTCTCGAGGCTTGTCTCAAGGGTATGCGCAGAAGGTGTTATAATTCAAGGGTCATTAGTGCTACACAGTACGTTGGCATTAAATTCAGTAATTTTTCCATGTCATTTCTTGGAGTATACTTTCGAGTTTTATTTAAACATTTACTACGAATTAAAACGAAAAGATGTTTTAGAGAGGTGAATTAGAAACATTTGATTGTTCATTTTCGGGGTCATGCCATTATGTTAAAGAACTGATAACCGATGGGAAAGAAAGGTTCCTGATTGGCAAAGCAAAGTTTAGGGCGATCTCCATTAGACGGAGGTGCGACCTGTTAATATCAATGAAGTAGCTGGATGCAGGTGACTCAGAACCGTGCTTTGTGGCTTACTTAGGGGAAGGCCCTTAATGATGATGATGATTTAAGTGATACGGTAGTGCTGCCTTTTATAGGAGGCCATAAGATTTTTCTGGTATTTTCCATAGTCACCTCTTACAATAGCCACAGGACAAACAAGGTGATTGAACTTCTTATGTTACAACTACAAAGGCCCTAGCCCAGCTGTGGACTTTAACGAGCTAGTGATGTTGAAGTTGGAGACTTGAATTTAGCGGTAAATTTGTTTTGTTCTTATTTTGTACAATTTTTTTTAAATGAATCGATTTCACGCTTTTAAATTGTATTATTATTTAATATTTAATCCATGAAACGTCAGCTACATAAAAAGATATTTCTGAATGCTGGAAAACGTCCCAAGGGCACTTCTAACGTTTTTTTACTATTAAATTTGTTTCGAAAAAGAAATAATACAATGCTTTTAATTGTATATCTGTGACAAGATGGATTACCGTGACACCGCTTACGACACGCAAGCGACTATGGGATGTAGTGACTGTTCTTATACCGACAATACACTGTTTGCAGATAAATTTACTAGACTCCACAAATATCATAAATTCTTATTATTGATTTAAACAGCGTGCTAGCGAGTATTTGCTTTGCAAAAAAAATACAAATGCAATAACAGTTGAGACCCTATGGTTATGTTTGGAAAAGGTCAGATACTGATATATATATATATATATATATATATATATATATATATATATATATATATATATATATATATACTGACATAGATAATGATTTCTTATATTTACGCAAACTTAACATTGAATAAAACTATTTTTACGTTTTTCATCACGTTTAATTTTATCTTATTTTTAATTCGTAAAAATAGTTTGATTCAATGTGTAGTTCGCGTTAATATAAGAAATCATTATAATATTATCTATGTCACTGACTGTACAAAACTCTCTCCATATTCATGAAGATTTGAGAAAGGAGCAAAATTATATTTCTTTATCATCAGACCTCAAAAGTTCACTGCTGGTGATACGCCTCATCTATTGTAGTAATGATTTGTGTTAATAGTCACGCACCAGGCGCATCTTTGATCGCGATGCGAATCACCAGTCTGGGTACATTACGTCTTCTATCGGTAACTACAAGATAATTCCGAAATCGGCTAAAGTAGATAGGTCTCACTTGAACACGCTCTCATTGAATACCAGCGTAAAATAGCAGCTTACTCGTAATACTGCTGTGTTTCGTATTGTGAGTGTAGAGAAGCGGAGACCGTTTTTACTGGAAACTAAGCATACCATCTTAGTCCTCACGGGTGACAATACACCTGCAATTTGATTCCTAATAGATGATAAATATAGAAGTATATGTATCGCAGCATCGACTTACTGAACTGTGTGCTTGTTAAAAAAAAAAGATTTCCCTTACCCGGCCACCAAACGACAGGTATGTGTGTTAATTATATGCAAAAGAAAACATTGTCGACGTCTCACAACATCGGGAAACTACCAAAGAGGTTTTAAGCGTAGAACAAATTATTTTTTGTAGCTTAGATAAGAATTACAACCTTCAGCTCCCTAGAGGTAAATTGCTTTAAATAGTCTTTCACAGTACTCGGTGTCTCTTGTTTTCAAACCGACGCTACAAAAGCGGTTAGAACTCTTTGATCTCTTAAAATAGCATTGTGGTTTGTGCCTATTTAAAATAAGTAAGTTTTCCCTAAATAAATTTCGTTAAATGAAATTCGGTTTATAAAAAAGTACTGAAATAATTGAGTATTTTAATTAAATTACAGCTCCTTCGGTAGACCGAAGTTTTTAGAAGTAGAAGAAATTTTAACTTAGAAGTTAAAATAGTAAAAATCTTCTTATTTAAAAAAAATCAAATACATAACACAATGTACGAATATAATTAGAATTCTGTAATAATCTACAGCTGGTGGTCTGTAGGTTTTTTATAGTATAAGGTTGATAAACGAGCACACACACCACCTGATTGTATGTGGATACTGTGGCCTACAAACATCTACGGATACTCTCGGTTGATATTCACAATGCAGATGCGTTGGCACCCTTGAGGACTAAGATGGTATGCCTCATTTCCAGTAAAATGAGTCTCCGGTTTTCACACTTACCGTATGAAATATAGCAGCATTAAGCTGCTATTTTACGTTGGTGTTCTTTGAGAGCGTGGTGCTTCCACGGTTGAGACAAGCCATTCGTGCTACAACCACAATATAGCGTTAGTATGGAACCATACTAAATAAAAGATGGTGTCTCTAATGAAGATTTCTCTAATGTGGGATGTTCCTAGACGGCACATGTTTTTCACTACTTTCCGTCACTATAACTGTGAAAGAGCAATGGCAGACTTTCATACATAAAATTAGTTGAGAAGAAATGGTAGCGTCTATATACCAAAAATATCTTAAAATGTTAAGCGTCAGTCCCTTAATAAATCTGTCAAAGAATTTCGTACTGAGAAGGCGTCAAAAAAAGATATTTACATTTGAACCTTTTTAGGTTATGTCCTATGTCACTTGGAAAAAGTCATGCTTCCTGTGGTTGTTTGATGTTAGCTTAATACATAATACATAATTGAGAGTTTTTAGATTATTGTATCTCTATTATATATTTGCATACTAAAAATGTATATTTCTGGCATGGCTTCAGGGCTTTTGTGTCATAGTGACATTCTCAGAAGGGCTAGAACCCAGAGCCGTAAAGCTAGTAAAAAAAACAGTGACATTTTATTTTAGCTAGTGTTGGCATAACATTAAATGGAATTGTTACATAGTACTATGATTGAGATAATGCATTATTGTAGGAAATTCTTTGTAAGAGACTTATTCTCAGCCATATCACTTTTATTTTTATTATTACTGATAGTACAGTTATTACTAATAATAACTTAATATAAAAATATTTTGTGTGTTGTGTTGGTAGTCTTACAAAGTATATACGAAAATAGTATGAATATACTAAATGGCAACATTTTAATAGAGTAAAATGATTTAAGTCATTTGATATTCCCAAAAATGTTTGTTTTTTTCTGTGGCTTTAATTAAAATACATTTATATTTGAAAAATCATAGAAATATAGTAAAACTCATTTTATATATAACTTATTTCTAGACGCTATAATTTTTGTCAACTATTTTTCTGCCATTGCTCTTTATGGCAATCGATTTGCTCCTGTGTGATATTGGGTAGCTGATTATAACAATGTCTCATAAAATAAAAGTAAATGGCAATTAATAAAAAAATTGCCCAGAGTTGTTCGAGTGTCAATAGAATTTGACATATTACTTAAAAATATTCCTTACTTGCCTGTAAACATCTATCATAGAAAACCAAAGATATTATGTCACACTTGAGAACAAATCTTATTGAAACACAGCACAGGTGCGCTTTTACATAATTCAATATTATGTTATTGTAGGAGTGCTTTACCCCGTGCTAACTCATTCATAAAAAAATACCGTTAATGACGAATTTAAGGTCCGGTTAATGGTAAATTCCTACTTCAGTTCATGGACAGCTGTCGATAACTTCTGCCAATGAAGGCTCCCGATACGTTGTCACTTTTTAGGACTAAGATAGAATACCTCTAAGCCTGCAATTATAATGGCACTCAGTTTTCCGCTTTTGGGTTTCGCCACAGGATTATATAGGCTAGTGGAATTTTTTACATACACTTCTTTTACATACTCGGCGATTTTTAAATATTTTTTTTATTTATAATCACATTTTAAGGAAAAAGTTCGTAAACCTAGGGAGGATTTATAAGATTTCTAACATCAATTAATTAAACAAATTATTTGGAATGACATCACCGACCATCTTAATGATCCCTGTCGGTCAAACGACATAATAAAAGTATTAAAATTTCATTTAAGCAAAAGTTTTCACTGACTTAAAATGGCTACTCTATTTTAGTAATATTAACAGACTAAATATTTCACTTTGAACCCGACGTCACTGGGGTCGAAAATTGGGTCAAAGTAACCACTTTTACTTTTTGACCTGACTTTTACATAACACACTACTTCAACAATAAAGTACCACATATTATTAAGGTATAAAGCTATACCTTGTAAATATTAAGTGTAGTCGATACGAGTATATTAAGAATATCGTAATGGATAAAGAAATGAAAGACGTCACGTGGTAGAACCATGCTGCAGCTATATTACTGGTATAGTTGTAGCACGAATGGGTCGGCTCGACCGGGGAAGGACCACGCTCTCACAGAATACCAGCGTAAAATAGCAGCTTAATGCTGCTGTGTTTCGTATGGTGAGTGTAAAGAACCGGAGACCCTTTTTACTGGAAAAGAGGCATTCCATCTTAGTCCTCGCGGGTGACAATGCATCTGCATTTTGATTCGTAATCGAGGATAGGTGCAGATGTCTATGGGCCACAGCAACCACTTACAATCAGGTGGACTGTGTGCTCGTTTGTCACCTTTATCTTATAAAAAAAAGTAATAATTCTTTACAAAAATATTACGTCTTTTGAACCAAAAAAAACGTGAAAGTCAGTAACATTCGTAATACCTACATTCTCACCCACGCACTCCGGACTCCAGAAGTATATTAAGACATCATTACATTTGGCATGATCCTGACCTACCTCGCCTTCTTCACCGAAGCATTCCTTTCTTAACCCTGGTCACAACATATTTTTAAAAAAAGCGGGGAAAAGGCGGTTTTAATGTTACATAGCAATTTCTTACCGACAACCCAAAAACGAATTATATGAAAAGAGAAGAAAGATTAACGAATAGGGTGCGCTAAGGATTACAACTTATGTACTAAAAAGGCTACAGACTTGACAGTGATAGATTAGTGAACATAAATAAAAGAAGAAACAGAGTGTTTATAAAGACAAAAAATATCCCTTTACCTATTTTTTTTAACAAATGTAAGGTTCTTTAATCACACAATTTCTCAACCTGTCATTCATAGTTACCAATAACATACTCTTTAATGGCCGCATTTCTACAGCATACTTTTTTTAGTTTCTGGTTTTACACCTTTTAATTGGTTAATTACCTTTTATACGGTTGTGTGCAGTCTTACTAGCATAATGTTAATTCGTACCACAAGACTCGAATAGAATATAATAGAATATAACAATTTTTATTCAATATCGTTTCACGAGAATGCTTATTGAAAGTCATTTAAGCTTTACCACTAATTCGGAAAAAACTTCTCTCCTGTATAACTTTCTGAATCCGTGTTTATTCTGTGGTATTGAAATACTCACAAAGCATATGTGACTAAGAATTGTACAGTATGAGGTATTGTTGTCATTACTATGAGATAAGAGGTTGTATTAATAAAAAACAAAATAGAAGATTGAATTACAAAAAATCATCCTTAAAAAATCATCCTTAAAACCTAAAAACTAAGAAAATAACACAAATGGCAATAATAAAACATCAAACTAAGATAAATGGCTCAAATTTGTTACATATTATAAGGATTGGTCATGACATGAGCACGACATGAGCACGGTTGCTGTCCAATATCCAATAGACTCCTTGTCAACAATACATAAAGCAATAAATCGCTACTGAAAAGAACTACACTACCACGTGCGTAGTCACTAAATTTAAACTGCTTTAAGTAAACTACTATAAACTATAATAGGTCTTTTGTCCTAACGACTATGACGCCGAGTAAACAAAATGCTACGATATAGTACTAAGCAATAAATAAAACACCGATATCAGAAACTATTAGGTTGAAATTAGTTTTTCCTTTTTAGTTTTTGAAGTGGGTTTTTATTTATTTATAACTCAGCGTCATTGGTTTCACCAAGTTGAAGACGAGTTGGTGCTACTCTTGAGTTAGTATTGCAGCTTCCATCACCAGTCTGTAAGGTTTGGGATTTAAATTTGACTTTTTTGAAAAACGTCAGGAAGAATATTTACGACGTCCCATAACATTACGCTCCGTAAGATTTTTTTTTATAGGATAAGGGTGACAAACGAGCACACAGTCCACCTGATGGTAAGTGGTTGCTGCGGCCCATAGACATCTACATCTATCCTCTGTTACAAATCAAAATGTAATTGCGTTGTCAGCCGTGAGGACTAAGATGGAATGCCTCATTTCTAGTAAAAAAAGCCTCCGGCCACCTGCACTCACCAAGCGAAATGCAGAGGTAAACCTCTACTTCACGCTGGTTTTCTGTGAGGTCGTGGTACTACCCCGGTTCGAGCCGGCCCATCCGTGCGACAGCAAAAGCTGCCGCGTGGCTCTACCACTGTTAAAATTGGTATTGGTATATTGGAATACTTCGCACAGCGCTTATGTTCGCACATCTGATAGTTCCTACGACTATAACGTCCTTCTCATCGCTGGCGAGAATTTAAGCATAAAAATTTAAATTTGATTATGTATTAAGATTTATAATCAAATTTAATTATTCTGATTAATACTAAAAATAAAATGACCAGTATTAAAAAAGGAATGCTTCTATGGTTTGATACATAGAGATAATTAATGAGAAAATAGTGACAAAGCGATCTCTTGGTGCAGAATAAAATTGGTAATAAAGTATTTCAAATGGAAAAAAATTAATACCTTTAACAGACGATCGATTATGTATGCGTAGATATATAAATATGAAAAAAGGGAGAACGGTGTGTCAGGAACGTACCAAATGGAAGCCCATAGTCTCTGCATATCTTTGTGGGTGACAGACTTGAGAGCGTATAAGTTTTCCTTTTTATAGGATAAGGGTGACAAACGAGCACACAGTCCACCTGATGGTAAGTGGTTCCTGTGGCCAATAAACATCTACATCTATCTTCGATTACGAATCAAAATGCAGATGCGTTGTCATTCGTGAGGACTACGATGGAATGCCTCGTTTCCAGTAAAAAGGGTCTCCGATTCTCTACACTCACCATACGAAACACAGCAGCGTTAAGCTGCTATTTTACGCTATTATTGGTATTGGTGAGTGTAGAGAAAAATTGTGTATTTTTTTTATAGGATAAGGGTGACAAACGAGCACACAGTCCACCTGATGGTAAGTGGTTGCTGTGACCCATAGACATCTACATCTATCCTCTATTACAAATCAAAATGTAGATGCGTTGTCACCCGTGAGGACAAAGATGGAATGCCTCATTTCCTGTAAAAAGGGCCTCCGGCCACCTGCACTCACCAAGCGAAACGCAGAGGTAAATCTCTACTTCACGCTGGTTTTCTGTGAGGTCGTGGTACCACCCCGGTTCGAGCCGGCCCATCCGTGCGACAGCAAAAGCTGCCGCGTGGCTCTACTACTGTTAAATATATATATAAAATATGTAATATGTATATAAAAATAGGCTTGTGAGCTAATATATACATATACTAGCTGACCAGGCAGACGTTGTTCTGCTCTTTCCGACGACCATTTGTCCTAAAAAAATCATTAAATTCACAATAAAAAAAATTGAGGCTCACTTATCGGGATAAAAACTATCCTATCTCTCAAGTTGGGCCAAACTGCACACATTGTGAAACATTTCATTGAAATCAGTTCAGTAGTTTAGGAGATCATCGCGGACAAACAATGTGACACGTAATTTTTATATATAAACATTAGCTCACGAGCCTCAAAAATAATAATTTAGTAAAATATAATATACTTTTTTAATATTAATTAAAAACATAATTACTGCCTAGCAGTTTGTTAAATAACTTCGTCATAGAATTAAATTTAAAAGTTATAATTAATTTTGTATCCTGAACCTGAAATGATTGCCCTGATTAGTTAGAAATATAATTTAAATTTCCAGCCCACGGTGCTCCATATAATCATAATTTATTTACAAGAAGCCTATATACAAGTCTACATAATAGGTCTGGGAAATAATTTCCTTCGTATTTTACATACAAATTCAAGACATTTTTCAAAGTTTAATTACATTTAATTAGGTAGTGACATAATCCCGTGCTGTAAAAATCTTGGTATTTTTGATCAAAAATATTTGAGAAGTAGTTTTGACAGTCCTTTTTTGATGTTAACCTAAGACTACCCAAAAAATTCTCAAGAGACCAAAACAGGTGAAAATCTGAGGTTTTAAGGACAAGACTATATGGTGGATGAAGACTTCCCAACAAAGCAAAATTTTTGCTGAGTGGCCAAAGATGTGTGTCTATTTATCAATTCAGGCAGTTTTTGGAAACTCACAGTCATTTGACTTTGATATATTGTAGAGTCTGTTGTGTTCGCTTAACATATCTCCATCAGTAATTAACTGGTTTCAAAGTTATCTCTGTGGCCGTCGGCAGTGTATTTGTGTCGTTGAAACTCACTCATCTTGGTGTGATATTACTGCAGGCGTACCACAGGGTGACGTGTTATCATCTTTAATCTTTTCCATTTTCATTAATTTAATAACTCATAAAATATCTTCTCTTTACCACATGTATGCGGATGATGTCCAGATTTACACCCAGTCAACTCTAGAGAAATTTTCGAATGAAATCGCTACAATGTATAACGATCTAAATATTATTCATAAGTGGAATAAATCATTTGGCCTAAAAGTCAATCCTAAAAAGTTTCAGGCTATCATTATTGGTAGCCAGAGCTGTATCTCAAGAATTTACTGGTTCTCCGTACCACCTATCGTAGTCGATGGAGTTGTAATCCCTTACTTTGATAATGTCAAAAATCTTGGTATTTATATTGATAATTCCTTAAATTTGATAAGCCAACTGAATGAGGTATGTAAGAAGGCCTTTTTCGCTCTTTGTTCACTGCGTTGCCTTCGATCTTTTTTTCCCATTCCCACAAATATTCTCGCATAATCTCTTCTCCTTCCAATTCTTAAATATGCTGACACAAGCTATGTAGACATAACTAAGGACACAATAAGCTTGAGATACTTCAAAATACTAGTATTTGATTTATATTTTTTTTTTGCGCAAATTTGAGCCTATTTTCCAACTTTGCTCACGTCTCAAGTGGTTACCTATCCGACTTCGCCGGAGCATGCATATTCTTTCTATTCTGTACTGTGTATTATTTCACCCTTCTACTCCTCCCTATCTAAAGGGAAGTTTAATTTTGTAGGGCTTCCGGGGGAACCTCTACGCTCTTCAAGAAAATTCATTTTAAGGGTACCAACTCACAATACATAATTTTTTAATAAATCTTTTACTGTCCAGTCAATTAAGATCTGGAATGCCCTACGTTTGCATATACTTGAAAAACAAACTATTTTAATCTTCAAGCGACTACTTAAAGAGCATTACTTGTGTTTACGCCCGAACGCTGATTTCGGGATTGACGTTAGAGGGCGCGTAGCTCGGCGATACCGGTTTGAAGTTCTTCCGAGCGTGGAGTGGCGCGCGGGTCGCGAGCGAAAAAGCAGTCGTCCTTAAGCGGTGCTAACGATTGGCACGCTGTATTCTGTTAGGGAACTCGGAATAATTCGGCGCGGCCAGTAAATATACGGTCTATCATTGTGACGCGCATTCCTGCTGGAGAGCTTCCCAGGGACTCATTGTGTTTGACTCAGAATCTGCATAAGGGCATTAGGCAATATTAGCTAGTGCGGCCTCTAATATTCTAGAACTAACTGTTGCTACGCGAAACGGTAGTGACCTTTAATAAACTGTAAACTCCGTGTGCGTTTTGTGTGTTAACCTTATAACCAGCGATAGTTAGTGGCTTCTGTAAGTTAGCAAATCGTACGATAGAGTTAATTGACTGTCAACGTGACGAAAGAAGAAAGTGACTGTGGACAACCTCGAAAGGCCCCCTCAAGTTGGAGCGGTGTCGACGCTCGGGCTGCTGCCGACGGCCAAGGTCTAGGTTCAATCACCATCAGTCACACCCAGATACACACCACATCACCATTCTTTCCCTTGTACTACACAACCACATGCGACCTGACCGACTCCGGAGGGACCAGTCGTCTTGGATATAGGTAAGTAAGCTCCGCCTAATTCCTCTGCCGGTCGACTGGCCGTAGTATAGAACGCTCCCCCATATATTTTAGTGTAATTCGAGAGATTCCACGTGGCCACATTGAGGCCCGACCTACGTCTGTTCGGGAAGTCTTCAGCTCATGGGCCCCTGAGGATTGGATCCTTTAAGAGAGCAGCCGTAGGCCGTAACAAACTGGTAGCAGAGCGCGGTTCCGGGTTCGATTTCCGGTCGATCCCGACCATAGTGTTTGATAAACATTAAACAATTCTGGTGGCAGGGAGCGTTGGTTTGATTGGTTTAATTTGTATCTACAATCACGCCCGTCCGTAATACGTAAAAATATTTTTTTGTACGTAATAATAGAATTATTTCCTTTTGTTCTTTGTTGCTTGCCTTTTTTTGGTTAGTGGGTAGATTTGAAGAGCCGCGCCCTAGGTTGCGCAAGCGGGAGTTTTTCTAGAGATATACGTCATGTAGGTAGATGGTTATTTTTACGTAATCGGTTAATTTTCGTTGTCGGATAGTTGTAGTGGATTACTTATCGAAGGGTCGATTTCCGAGCTAGGCATTTTTTGTTGATCGGCCGTGATGTGTATCTTCGTTTATACTGTAATTTGTATTTGAACTAAAGAGTAATAATTGTATTTGTGCAATTTGAATTTAACTTGATTTGATCGCACTAGTATTTGTTATTTGTCAATTTGATTTGTGTCTTTTCTTTTGTGCTAACTTGTATTTGGTTGATACGTAGTAATTCGTATTTGTGTAATTTCTATTCAACGCGATTTGATAGGAACTGCATTTATTAACTGTTAATTTTTGTTGTATTTTTTGTTTGTTATCTTTGTAGTCTGTGCTCAAGCCGCGTCGTAATTTTGCATTTAATAGTGATGACATCGCCCAAGCTACTGATCCGTTGTTTGCGGGCTGAGCTACGCTGGGCCACAAGCGCCCATGCTTTGATAGGTCGACCGGATAGGGTCCATAACTTGATGAAGCAGTTCGAGCAGGTGGATGCTCGAAGGGCCGCAGTGGAGGAGGCTTACGCTGAGCTCGAGGATTCGGATGTGGAGAAGGGAGTCCTGGACTCCTGCTTCGCGGACTATGAGCAGTTCTTGTGGCTCACGGACGAGTTGATCGAGGCTGAAGGCAGGTATGCCGAGGAGGCGCGTGAAGCTCGGATGAGTGACCTGTCCAAGTCCTCTCTGAAGCAGCTTCAGCCGGAGCTGTTGGGACGACTCCCAACTCTGGACCTGCCAAAGTTCTCCGGGGTCCATTCCGAATGGCTGACTTTCGTTGGTCTTTTCGACAGCCTAGTGGACGCCCGGAGTGACTTGACCCCGACCCAAAAGATGGTGTACCTCCTGGCCTCACTGGAGGGGGAGGCCCTGGGCGTCGTCGGCCACTTGGGATTGTCGGACGACGCCTACCAGACTGCTCGGGACCTCCTAGCCAGAAGATACGCCAACGTCCGGCGAATTGCGGACGAACATGTTAAGCAGCTTCTAAGCCTCCCGCTGCTTAGTGACCGGGCCAGACTGCGTCCGGACCTGTTGGATCCAGTCTTGGTGGCCTGTAATACGTTGAGGCGGCTGGGTTTACCAGTGGGCGAATGGGCTTTTTTGTTGCTCCGCATCGTGCTGTCCCGTCTACCTCTCGACCTTCGAATCCATTTTGAGGAGAGGTACGGCGGGGACGAGGCCTCCTATATTCCGCCCTTCTATGACCTGCTGCGGTTTTTGGAGGAGCAGTGCCGGCAGATAGAGAGCGCGGCGGGCACCGTTGACGACTTACGAGCCGTGTCCAGTGAGAGACTGAATCCTCCAGGCAAGTCGTCGTCAACCCCCCCCCCCCCCCCTGCTCCTATTGTCGAGCATCTGATCATCGGGTAACGTCGTGCCCGAAATTATTAGGTAAGCCGGTTCCAGCGAGGCGAACTATCGCCAAGGAGCGCCGCTGGTGCTGCTCATGTTTGGGAGGACACCTCCAGCGAGACTGTCCGCATCGGCGGCCCTGTCTGCATTGCCAGGGCAATCATCATGCCGTTTAGTGCCTGAGTGCGAACGGCGTCTCCTCTCGGGGCTCTGCCAGGCCCTCGACCCCCACGGGCGGGGGCGCTCAGCCACGCCCACTGCCGGACGACTCTCGGCGCCCGCCGGCCAGCCATCAGGCCCCTAAGTTTGAAAGGGGTCCCTTCCCCGACCTGTCGGCGGGCAATTCCCCCAGGGGCGGGGGTGTCATCACCCCCCCTCAGCGTGTGGAGAGGAACTTCACGGCCACTCATCGGTCCGCTGGACCCTTCTCACTCCCGTTAGCTGAGTGGCCGCGACTGGTGTACCACTGTTCCCCATTTGATGGAGGCGGCCCTGGCTAGCTGCCGCCTTAGCTCCCACCATGGCCACCTCCACTGAGCCTTAAGCCGTCAACAGTCCACTTGTCAAAATATTCTGTTGCCGACGGCCTCAGTGAAGGCGTACAACCCGAGTGGCGACTGTTAGCGATCTCGGGTTCACGCCATGTGGCCTCCCCTTGGTGGTGGGAAGATTAGGGCCCCTCTGGAGCGTTGAATCACGCTGTCAAGGGTATTAGATTTGGTTTGGTCGAGCACTTATTCAAAAAATACTTGAATTAAAATTAAAAATTGCTTTGGGCTTTCCGCGATATTTTCCTATTTGTAGCGGTTTAAATTAAAAGAATTGAATTTAATCTACTCCTTTAAATGCTACGGCATGTGTTTTGTACATATATTTAATCACTGTATTTGATTGTTGCGTCTGTTTGCTGAAAGGAAATTGAATGGCGCGCTATTTGAAAAATTACGTAACATATACATAGATAGTGTTTAATCGTTTTGCTTTGCGAAGAAGTAGGGCTGTCCCTTACGTTATTGTTTTGTTTAATTTGCAAGTTGACCTATGCGCATCGGTGATTAATTTGGTTGAATTAATTCTGTAGTTGAACATTGATGCTTTTGAAAAATAGTTGAAATATGAGCATAGGACTACTTGCCTAACAGGCTAGCTAGTTTTGGAGATTATCGGATTGAAATCAGCTGCCGCACTATTTTAGTAAATGATAATATGGTGGGTGGCCTGGCTAGGCCTACTTGTTGAAAATTCAAACTAGGGACTATCTGTGCGTTTCGTGCGGTTCTCCACAGACGACGTTCATGTGGAATTTGTGGGTGCTCTCTGCCCTGAAGCTTAGGAGACCGCTCGGGGCCGCTTCGTGTCGCGTCGCTGTTTGCAGAGCTGATCCGGTCGGATTGCGGAACTAATCATAGGGGCACAGATAGGTGTTTGAAAGAGGTCGTCGGACTTCTGTCCAGTACAGGACTTGTTAAATTGCTGCCGATGCCCAGGAGGGGCATCCAGTGGAGGCTGACCCTCCGGCTTGCCACATTAGGGCTATCTTTTGAGGCGTTGATTAGGGTTGCAGGATCTGATGGGTTGCCTAAGGTGGCCTAGTTTGGTTATAGATTCGGTCTTGCAACTTGCCGTCGTGACCCTGTCCCGCTGACCGGTTTGCTCGCGGACCTAAATCCTTATGTCTGGGACGGGGGTTTGTTTACGCCCGAATGCTGATTTCGGGATTGACGTTAGAGGGCGCGCAGCTCGGCGATACCGGTTTGAAGTTCTTCCGAGCGTGGAGTGGCGCGCGGGTCGCGAGCGAAAAAGCAGTCGTCCTTAAGCGGTGCTAACGATTGGCACGCTGTATTCTGTTAGGGAACTCGGAATAATTCGGCGCGGCCAGTATATATACGGTCTATCATTGTGACGCGCATTCCTGCTGGAGAGCTTCCCAGGGACTCATTGTGTTTGACTCAGAATCTGCATAAGGGCATTAGGCAATATTAGCTAGTGCGGCCTCTAATATTCTAGAACTAACTGTTGCGACGCGAAACGGTAGTGACCTTTAGTAAACTGTAAACTCCGTGTGCGTTTTGTGTGTTAACCTTATAACCAGCGATAGTTAGTGGCTTCTGTAAGTTAGCAAATCGTACGATAGAGTTAATTGACTGTCAACGTGACGAAAGAAGAAAGTGACTGTGGACAACCTCGAAAGGCCCCCTCAAGTTGGAGCGGTGTCGACGCTCGGGCTGCTGCCGACGGCCAAGGTCTAGGTTCAATCACCATCAGTCACACCCAGATACACACCACATCACCATTCTTTCCCTTGTACTACACAACCACATGCGACCTGACCGACTCCGGAGGGACCAGTCGCCTTGGATATAGGTAAGTAAGCTCCGCCTAATTCCTCTGCCGGTCGACTGGCCGTAGTATAGAACGCTCCCCCATATATTTTAGTGTAATTCGAGAGATTCCACGTGGCCACATTGAGGCCCGACCTACGTCTGTTCGGGAAGTCTTCAGCTCATGGGCCCCTGAGGATTGGATCGTTTAAGGGAGCAGCCGTAGGCCGTAACAACTTGTATTATGTATTAGTAATTTATATGTTATTTTATTGCATTTATTGTCTTTATATCGCATGTATTGATATTATATTTTGTAATATTGCACCACCTACGAAGTATTCATTTTTTTATTCCTTTACACCTTTGGATGCCTGGAATCGATCGCTATGTAGCGATAAAGTCGCCAAATTGTACATATAATATGCTTTTTTTTATGTTATTTGTATATTTGTTTGTGGTGTACAATAAAGCATATTCGTTCATTCATTCATTCATAATTTAACCCATATCTTCCCAGTGATCCATTTTTGGAACGGTAACATTGATATATTTTTTTTAAATATAAAAATTGCAAATCAGTATTTTTTTTTGCATACGGGTAACACTGAATTAATTGTCTGTCGATAGCGCGTACCAAAAAGTGCATTTCGCGCGGATTTTGATTGTCAATTATTGTTTTATTGTTAGTAATTTTCACAAAATGGCGTCACGCAGTTGGTAAGTAAAATTTATTTATGTTTATTGTAAAATTACGTATTTTCTTGCAAATAATTATTGATTTTACTGTTATCTATAATATCTAATAGTAAAATGAATAAATGTGTTGAGTATTTAGTGTACATTATATGTTTTTTGATACTGTTCCATTTTTCAAACAATGGGAACATATTACTCTGTTAACATTGAGAAAATGTATGAATACTTTAGGCTTAGTATTTATGTAATAATATATAAATATTGCATGCTTTTTGTTTTAGGTTAACAGTAAATGATATAATTTCATATTTAGAAGATGATAATGATGTGCTGGAAGCTGACGTGTATATAACTCCCCCCGAAAATTTTGATAAGAGCGATGAAGACAGTAGTAATGAAGAATCTACTGATATCAATTGCTTGTCCCGGCATCAGTTATTAGCAGCAGCAGAACTTAGAGCCAAGGTATCTGTAGAGGGACGGATAGAGGAAATACATCAGCAAGAATCCCAAGAGGAACAGCCCACTTCAAGTACTTCACAAAACCCACCTGCTGAAAAACAAAGTAAGCGTACGGTTTCGAGGAAATGGCGAAATGTGGATATCCAAGGACACCTCCAAGTTTCTTGCAAGATTTTCATAATCCACAAGATTTTTTTGAGTTGTTTTATGATGAAGATGTAATCGAACTACTACGGTCACAAACAGAATAAAATGCAAGGCAGAAAGGACACGTCAATTTCAAAGTTAGTTCTGACGAAATCAAGCGATTCATAGGTATCCTATTATTGTCTGGCTACAATGGTGTTGCTCGATACAGAATGTATTGGGAGCAAAGCATTGACTGTCATCACCCTGGTGTAGCAGCTTGTATGTCAAGGAATAGGTTTGAAGAACTACTGCGATTTTATCACGCATGCGACAACACTAACCTACAGCCAGGAGACAAATTTTGTAAGGTGCGTCCTTTGTGGGATCTTCTCAATCGAAGATGGCTCAAATATTTTCCAGGCGACAGAAATTTGAGTATAGACGAGTCGATGGTCCCATATTTTGGAAAACATCCCACTAAACAACATATTCATGGTAAGCCTATAAGATTCGGCTACAAAGTATGGACTATTTGTACTCGATTGGGTTACCTAATTTATGGAGAACCATATCAAGGAGCCAGCACCGGAAACACACATCGGAGTCGGCGGATCTGTAGTTCTTGATCTGATATCAAAACTTCCAGCTGGTAATTACAGCTTCTATATGGACAATTTTTTTTACCTCAATACCTTTGTTGGCGGAAATAAAATCATTAGGACACGACGCCACTGGAACCATCCGGGGAAATAGAGTAGAAAATGCTCCGCTAAAAGATTCAAAAGACATGAAAAAAATGAAAAGAGGTTCATACAATCAAACCACAGATGTGTCATCAGATATTACATTAGTAAGATACAACGATAACAATATCGTAACAATTGCGTCAACTGAATGTGGAGTGGGACCAGTAGGCAAAGTAAAAAGATGGTGCGATAAACAGAAGAAAGAAGTGGACCAGCCACGCTGTTTCATAAATTATAACAAGTATATGGGAGGTGTCGATCGATTAGATCAAAATGTTGGCTGTTATAGAATTGGCATAAGGTTGAAGAGATGGTACTGGCAACTACTCATGTTTCCTCTCAACGTAAGTATAAATAATGCTTACCAGCTATACAGGATGTCGCCAAGTGCTAAGGAAAAAGATTCCCATGACGTATTGTCCTTCACCAGGTATGTGGTGCAGTCGTACTTTATGACAAAATCTGTGACAAATAGCAGCGCATCATCCAATGGCACGATAACAAAAGCGAAGTATGTACCCAAATCTTCATTAGCTGTCATAAAACGGGTCCCTTCAAGCATTCGATTAGATCGAAAGGACCACTACATGGTGGATAACGGCAAGCAGAGCCGATGTGGATTATGTCATAAAAATACTACGAAAAAATGTGGCAAATGTGCGGTTGCTTTGCATGCTAAATGCTCGGAAGTATTTCATACGATCCCGTAATATTAAAACATTTAAAATATTTTTTTAATAAATTTATCTAAACTACTTCTTATCAAGCTTTTATTTGGTCTTCTTTACTTTCTATCTACAAAGAAAATACATTAGCACATGTTCCCAATGTTCCATTAATGGATCGGTATTGTAATTCAGAAGGTCAATGACCGATATTTTTTTTAATTATTTAAATATGTTACTTTGCCTTATAGTATAATCATATGTAAAAATTAAAAAAATCGGATAAGAGTTTATAGTGTTGGGAAGATATGGGTTAAAAAATGAGATTTCTTCCTTTATAGCAGCAAAGTTATGAATGACAATATCATAACTCTTTATTAAGATGAAAATAAGCCAAACAGTTATGCGCTAACTTGGTAAAAATTTTCATTATGCTGCAAAAATCTTACAAAAATATACACACATGAGTGTACATTTGAAATCCATACGGCTCCGTGCCACAGCGTTTAGCAATGAGCTGTAGTGTTGAGGGTCCGCGAGTATTTTCTATAAAAACAGCTGCACGAAACAGGAAAAATTCTACTCGAATTTTTCCTGTTTCGTGCAGCTGTTTTTACATAATATGTTATAAATGTAATATTAATGTTACTATTATAGTAATTTAGTTTACAATTTATTGAATTTTATTATTACTCACAAATGCAGTTTACTTATGTAATAATAAGATTCTAATTTATTCTATTTTTTTAGTAGTTTAGTTAAATATTTTATATCTTCTCTACTGAATATTATTACGCTTTTAATTTTCTATTTGGATCCGGGACTACAAAATCAGCAGTCGCGTTTACGACAATTAAACCAACGAGACAGTTATCAAAACACAACGATAAGGGACTGCTGACTGTATAATTTACGGCGTTGTAATCTTGACTACGGTGCCTGAGACAGAGGACTGAGAGCTATTTGATACTGTATCTATGTAATGCATATTCATTGTCGCACCTGGTAACTAAACTCATATATACGGACGTTATGAATTAATTATTCTCTCTAATTCATTTTGATAAAATTATCATTATACCTATACATCTGTACATATTAATTGAAGTATATGTCTGTAGTTTTGAAACTACTGGCTCCTTTTAAGCTTATGGGTTAATTTGCATACTTATACATAAATAAAGTAAAACTAAAAAAAAAACCGTATAATGAACTTATTAATTAACCGTATAATATAATCATATTACTCTTAAATCAAGACGTATAATTCTTGAGGCAATGTTGTTTTATGATCTGTGTCACAATAGATACGGCTGTATGGATATAACTGAGAATATAAATTATAGGGTTTCTACGAGAACACATCAGTGCGTGGTCCGTTCTCATAAACTTTTTTCTACCAATTTATGCCGAAAAAACGCGGGACGAAGGTCCTCTTTATTACGTATGAAGCACACGTAAAATGAGTATTTTAATGATATTGATATCAATGTCACAGGACGTGATAATTATAAGAAGATTGTCACTGAAAAACTTCAGCAAGTAGTCATTGAGTAGATGGTGGAATATATGACCCGTCTATTTAAAAAAAAGTAATGAGCAGTGGTGTCATATATCCTACCATAACCCTACAATATTTGTTAGTCGATACTGTATGTGAACTTTAATTATTAATCAAAAATAACAAGATATTGTCAATGTCAAGGTATACTAAATAAATAAAATAAAATAAATAAAAATTCCTTTAAAAAAAAAGTCTTATAACAAAGATTTGTCGAGTTTTCCCTTTAAGTAGTCATAGACACTATTTTGGGAATAACTCGCTACTTCCCTTACGGTATCCTCAATAAGACTATTAAACTATATTATATCTAGAAGCTTAGAATTATAGAAATGTGGGTTATTTATTGTGTATATATTTTAGTGTGTGTGTGTGTGTGTGTGTGTGTGTGTGTGTGTGTGTGTGTGTGTGTGAGTGTATATGTGTGTGTGTGTTTATGTTTGTGTGTGTGAGTGTATATGTGTGTGTGTGTGTGTGTTTATGTGTGCGTGTGTATGTCGGTCACCTGTAAGCCCTACGAATGAGGTTCCTTGGGATCGGTATGGGTATTCCGCATACAGGTACCGACATTAAGTTTAACCGGAGATTTAATTAATTCTTATAAAAAGTTTTTCAACATCTTCATAACTAAGTGAGTCCAACCATTCTATTAAAGTTTTCTTGCAAGTGTAAGATAACATGGGGTATATTTTAAGTATTTTATTTACTTTGTTGTATATATGGGCGGATTGACCTCTATATTGTCTTCTGGCAAAAGCAGTACGTACAGCAGTGACGGCGGCAACAACATCCTTCTTTCTTTTATGACTTAGGTTGACATAAGGCAAAGATTTGTGGCACGTTAAAATGAGATTCTGAACATTGAGTTTTCGTACTGTAAGTAGACCACTCATTCTATATAGTGTATCAGTGGGAAAACGATAAGGTTTGGAGTAAATGACTTTGATAAGCGATCTCTGAGCTCTTTCAAGTGCAAGGAAGTGAGTTTTGTCAGCTCCTCCCCAAATCGAGATACAGTAGGTGAGCACGGATTAGGCCAGGGCTACATAGATTCGGTTTTTAAGTTTGTTGCACATAGCCTGCCGTAATGATTTGAATACCCATATGAGTTTCCTAGTGCGGTTTGTTAAGAGTTCAAAATGTGAGTGCCAGCTAAGTTGTTGGTCCAACATTATACCTAGATATTTAGTTTGGCTGACTTTTTCAATAGTAGGGCAGTCACAAATCAGGTTACCATGGTTAGAGCAAGTGTGGATTTTTATGGCAAAGTTATGGTCAGGTTGGGATTTGTTAGAAGGAGTGAAGCAGATGTAGTTGGTTTTCTGGGTGTTTAAGGTAAGAAGGTTGGCTCTGAGCCAATTAGATACATTGATTAAACTCTTTTCAGTACCTGCTTGGACAGTATTCCATGTGCTACCAGTAAAAACAAGAGTAGTGTCGTCCGCGTAGGAGTATATGCTGCCCCCGACATCCCGTAGATTACATAGATCATTTATGTATATTAAAAAGAGAGTCGGGCCCAGGACACTACCCTGCGGAACTCCAAAACTAGGCGTGGCTTTATCACTGAGTATATTATTTTTCGGGCTTTACAAGCTTTGACTATAATTATAAGACCATTAAATAAATATTTCTATAAAATAAGGCGAATAATTATCACAATATCCCAATCGTTTGAAATGTTTCTCATTACTTTAAATGTATTATTAACTATTGTGGTTATAAATAAATTGCCCTATATTAAGGAGTATATTGTATTTGTAAGTCTTGAATTGTTTTTGGTAAAATATAAATTGTTAATGTATATCTTAGAGCATCCATTTGTTACTATACCCGCAAATTGTATAAGGCATGGGCAGACACTTTCATCTCTTCACCTCCTTAATAAAGTAGAAAAAATAAGGAATTTCAACAAAATAATAGTGCTAGATGCACTAATTTGTACCTTGTTTAGTATTTTTAGACATTTTGTGTATAACATTAGTTTTTACTTTCTTATAATAATATTCTTTGGTTTACTTTTTACACAATATTCATTACTTATGTATAATATATCGGCATCAATTGTTTGGAATAAGCAGTTATCTCTTTATAAAATTCAATCATTTAAATGAAATTACACATAATGTTGACAATGTTACTGTATCGGATATGGCGAGATGCGATACACAAAACTTCCATTTATTAAAGATTGACGAAAGTACATGCCTCACAATAATACAACAAAACATTCGCAGTATCTCACGTAATATAGATGACTTCCTAGTTCTATTAACGCAAATTAGAATACAATGTGATATTATTATTTTAACCGAGTGTTGGCTATTGTGTAATTCCATAATACCACAAATACCTGGCTACACATATTACAAATCTATAAAGACTTATAACCAAAACGATGGTATCGTAATTTACTACAAAAATAATATTGAGGTTTTAATTACGGAGCCCATGTTTGCTGAGGGAAACTGTGTGGTAATAAAACACAAAAGTATTGCTATAGTTGCAATTTATCGTTCGCCTAGCTTTCAAAATGTAGAATTGTTTTTACAATCTTTAAACGTAATTCTTACGTCGTTGTCTTCCCATAAAAACTTATCTGTGATGGGCGATATAAATATAGATATAGTAAATCATACAACTGATAACAGATCAACTGAGTATCTTAACCTAAATGCATTTCATGGACTTCTTCCTGCTCACAATATGCCTACTAGACTCAGTGCTTGTTTAGATCACGTTATGTTGCGTTCAACTATGGCAGCCACTACAGTAGTATTAAATTCGACGGTAACTGACCATCAAGCTGTGATATTATGTTTAAACACCAAGCAAAAAAATAATTTAACATCTAGAACTCAAACAAAAATTGATTACAACAAAGTTAGATTAGAATTAGAACAAAATAACTTTGAATTTGTATTCAAATGTTCTAACGCAAATGAGGCTGCTACACTTTTTGTATCATATTTACAACAATTATTGATAGCGAATACAATTAAAGTTACAATTTCGAACCGATTAAGACCTATCAAACCCTGGATTACATTAGGAATTTTAAAATGTATACGAAATCGTGATAATTTATTTAAAAAATATAAATCTTTTCCTGGCAATAATATCATAAAATTAACATATACAAGATATCGAAATTATTGTAACTCCATGATTAAAAAAGTTAAAATGGCTTATTATAGAGATAAAGTTAGTAAAGCAGGTAAAGATAATAAAAAGCTTTGGGAAACCATTAAAGAGATAACAAATACCACGAAAATGAAAACTGATTCTACTGAACTGCTTAACAGCGCCAAGAAACCGCAAGAGGCTATCAATTCAATTAATAGTTATTTTGTGAATATAGGTAAACAACTTGCTGATAATATTGCAGTTAAGGAAAGGGTTACAAGTTCGTTAGCAATTAGACCAACACGGAACTGTACGTCGTCCTTTGTAATACTCAACACTGACGAAGAAGAAGTTTCCAGACTTATCATGAGCCTAAAAAACAAATGTACCAATGGATGGGACAATATCTCTAACTGTTTCATAAAAAACATTAAAGAATATATTGTTGGGCCATTGACATATATATGTAATCTTTGCTTTAAAGAAGGTGTATTTCCTCAAGTTTTTAAACGGTCTATTATTCATCCAATTTATAAATCTGGAGACAGAGATAATGTCGGCAACTATCGACCGATTTCAATTCTTCCATGTTTTTCGAAAATAATCGAACGAATTATAAACAAACAACTCATGAACTACTTAGAAAGTAAAAAAGTACTATCCCCTAACCAGTTTGGTTTTCGGCAGGGCAGATCCACTGATGAAGCAGTACATGACTTAACAGATTACGTAGTTAGAAATTTGGACAAAAATAACAAAGTCATTGGAATTTTTTTGGATCTCGCCAAGGCGTTTGACACTGTTTCTACCTGCATTCTAATAGAAAAGTTGGAATTATGTGGTATTAGAGGAAAGCAACTTGCTTTATTTAAAGATTATCTCTGTAATAGAACACAATGCACTAAAATCGGAGATTACATTAGTCACGAGGCTTTAATTTCCTACGGTGTGCCCCAAGGCAGCATTCTAGGTCCCACATTATTTCTCGTCTATATAAACGATCTCACTTCTATTCAGCTTCCTTATGGACATATAATATCATATGCTGATGACACATGCCTTCTTTTTTCTACAAATTCCTGGGAAGCTGTTCAGGATGCTGCGCAGATGGGACTTAATTTGATAAATGAATGGTTGCAAACTAATTTTCTTACCTTGAATTCTGAAAAAACCAAATACATTGCTTTCACAATACGTAAAGAACGCCTTGATCATATTATCAATAAACCGCTGATCTCACACAAATGTCTCTCAAATATTAATATTAAATCATGTAAATGTAACAAAATAGAATTAGTCCATAACATTAAGTATCTTGGTGTAATAATATATTCCAACCTTTCTTTTAATAATCATATCGAAGTATTATCCAATAGACTATCTAAATTAATATACATATTCAAAAATGTACGCCATGTGCTAGATAAATCAGCTTTAACACGTATCTACTATGCACTAGCGCAAAGCCTTCTTACTTATTGCATCACCTCCTGGGGCGGTGCTCCTAAAACAATTATGAAGCGCGTAGAAATATCACAAAGGGCCATTTTAAAAGTTTGCGGGTTCTTCTCTTATAGACATCCAACTGAACTTCTTTATCGATACTGGCAGGTACTAACGGTACGTCAGCTGTTTATTCTCTATACATTGTTGAAGCAACACAGTAAAAATACCTATGATCCCCATAAATTTGTAGGAGTTAGACGTGAAAATACAGTTTGCGCAACATTTGCAACAAAGAAGACATATACAAAAAAATTCTTTTGCTACTTGGGTGGATTCTTATACAATAAAATAAATGAAAAATTATCTATATATTCTAACAATAAATATGATTGCAGAAAATACGTACATGACTGGTTACTGAAGTTAGATTATGATTTAACGGAATCGCTCCTATCAAGATAAATATAATGTGTACACACACACACACACACACACACACACACACACACACACACACACACACACGCGCGCGCACGCACGCGCGCACACACACACACACACACACACACACACACACACACACACACACACACAAACACACACACATGCGCGCGCGCGCATATTCAATACACTACACTAATATAAACATTTAACACCATACATACATACATACATATATGTATTTACACATTTGATATCCTAATACTTTCTTAATTAGTATTTTATCCTGGATCTTCGTTGTAATTATATTTCATTACAATATAAGAATAACTTTTTTTATCTATCTATCTATTGTGTTCCTAGAATAATTTCATACAATGTCATAACATTCGAGGGGTGAGAACCTGGTGACTTGTACTACAGGCTTATATATGCCTACTTCAGGCACCAGCTTCTCACATAATAAAATTCTGTTTATGTACTACTAGATTTACATTGTTTTACTTTATGTTATGTGAGAAGATAAATAAAGACTTTATTATTATTATTATATTATTATTATTTATTTTTACTTGCTGAGTTCGGTCTTGCAGGTAACTTTTAAAAAGCATGAGTGGAGTATCCCTAATACCTATGCATTCTAGCCTGTGTAAAAGAATAGGCACAGAGACGGTGTCGAAGGCCTTTTTTAAGTCCAAAAAGACTGTAAGACATTTGCTGCCATTGTCTACTTCATGAACTATAGTAGAAGTGAGATCAAGAATCGCATCTTGAGTTGAAAGACCCTTTCTAAAACCATATTGGGAATTTGCTAGTAATTTAAATTTATTTAGGAAATTAACTAATCTATTGTTAAGCAGCTTTTCAATTATTTTGGAGATGGAGGTAAGGACAGAGATAGGCCTGTAATTGCTTACATCCTCTCTGTCCCCACTCTTATGCACAGGGGTTACCATAGACCTCTTTAAGACGCTGGGGAAAACACCAGTACTAAAGCAAAGGTTTGCGAGGTTACATATGTACGGTACAACAAAGGCTCTAGCATGCTTTAGAAAACTAGTGCTGATACCATCCCATCCAGGTGAGCTCCCAGAGTCCAGACTCATCAAGATGCTCTCGACTTCCTTTTTGTCAGTGTTTAGGAGGACGAAGGATGAGGTCTGTGTATAGTTAGATATAGGGGCTACTAGTACGCGATTTCTAGTACCCGAATTTGTAGCAATTATTTCAGCTAAATTATTTCCTATAGAAGCAAAATAATTATTGACATAGTTAACCGATTCTAGTGGTAGCGGTTTTAAGTTAATTAGGGCTACATTATTAGATTTGGGTGGTTTGTATCGAGTGATCTCATTTACTGTATTCCAAAATTTACGGGGGTTATTAGCAGATTTATTAAGAAGTTTGCCATAATGCTGTTGTTTAAGTTTTTTTGATGAGGTTGGAACAGAAATATCGAAAACGTTTATAAGTTATTATTATAATTGTATTATGGGGGTCTTTTTCTACCTTTTGTTGCAAATTATTTCTTAGCCTTATGCACCTCAGAGCTCCGGGGGTTATCCAGGGTTTTAATATCCTTTTATTGTTAGAAAAATAGGATAATTTAGAGTTTTGTTGGATAGCTGACTTAATTATATTAATAAAAGAGTTCGCAAATTCTTCAGGGCTATTCGGCATTTCCGAAAAGGGGATACTCGTCGATATGAGAGTATTATACGCCCCATCAAAATCTATAATTAGCTTTGACTTAGTTGGAGATTTGTGGTTAGATGTTTTAGATAACTGAAGCAACACAAGATTGTGGTCTGTGATCGTCGTGTTAAGGACGGCAATAAAAGCTGCAATGAGGTTGACTTCAAGTTTTATCATTACGTGGTCGAGGCAGGATCTCCTTCTCGTAGGTAGAGTGTGACCAGGCAATAAGCCATGCAGGGATAGTGCATCTAAGTAGCTGAGTCTATTACGGCGATACTGAGGCTTCTCTGTAGCTATGGGAAGCAGGTTAATGTTTATGTCACCTATGACAGACACATTTTTATGATGACTAATAGTTTCCAGATGTAAATCTAGAGAGCTAGTAAAACTATCGGCGTTTAGAAAAGAGGGGGAGCGGTATATACCCAGAAAAACATAGTTATCAATCTCTATTTGTATCCCAGTAGCGTCTGTGAGGTGAAGATCAATAACTTTAGCTCGGTGATTGTTTTTTATATAAGCTACTACACCATCATTCTGGTTTAAAAGTTTAGTTGATTGGTAGGATGTGTAATTATTTAAAAATGGTATTTGTTTGTTAGGGTCTAATCTGCATTCGGTCAGTATTAGCACGTCAATTTCGAAGTCCAGTACTGATAGGGTAACCAAAAGGTCGTCGAAGTTCTTATAGATACTAGCCATGTTTTGGGTTACAACAAATAGATTATTACGAGAGGAACCCAACCGATAGTAAATTAGATCTTCTATATTACATTTAATTGAGTGTGTTATATGCATACAGTCTAGTTCCTGGTTAGTGAGCTGGCTATCTATTAAAAAGAGAGTAATTACAAATTAAATAATTGCAGAGGTTATTACATAGGGTGAGTGGAGATAAGTTTGTTAAAAACACTTGCAAGTATACAAGAGAATAGGTAGGATTCATCGATGAGAGTAGGTTGTTTACATTGTAGTCTGTAAGAGTGAATGTTTGTTGTCGTATGTTTTGTGCTTGTACTGTTGATGTAGTTTTATGTAAATGTGTATGTATCGAATTTGTGAGGTGTGAGCGTGTGATATTGTACATAGGTGTGTTTGGTTGTTGTAGTTTGTTTGCAGTTTTTGAGACCAGAGGTATAAGTGAGTAAATGAAAGTTGCGCTAACAGGAGATGTAAAGTTTACAGCAGTTGTCTTACCAGAAACAAGATAATAATATGTATATTGGATGAAGCACAGAGAAGTTTCCACTGAGTTTTTTGAATATAGTCACTTTTGTTGAAGAAGTTGGTGCACCTGTGCCTCGCTCTGGATGCATATAATTTTAGATGTATCATCTTTTCTCACAAAAACTCTTCCAAACGCAGTCCAGCAGTATCTATACCCATTGGATTTGGCAAGATCCCGAGACAGGAAGAAAAGTCGGGCACCCTTAGCGGTGAGCTGCTCTGATACATAAACTGGCGTTTCCTCGCTCGTAGTAAAGCCTAGGTGTTTTGCTTGTAATTTGCATTTATTTTTGGTGTAAAATTCCTTAGACTTTTTTAGTAGTTCAGATTTCAAGATCGTGGATCCTAGTTCCAATATTATGGGGGGATTTTTCTCCCTGTCATTACGTGGCCTTATTCTGAAAATATCCTTAATATCCCGCGTGCACAAATCAAGGTTTATATTTTTCGATAGGCAAGTTATCATAGTTATTAAATCATCCCTGTTCTCAGAGGGTTTACGAGGAACATTTTTTAACTCTAGACTTGCTTTGCGTGACGTCCTTTGGAGATCTTCAATTTTTTCTTCAAGTATATTTATGTACTCGTGATCCTTCTTTACTTGAGTTTCCAGTTTATCAATTTTCTTTTGGAATTCCTCATTTTGCAGAGTTAAGAGAGACACACACTGTTCAATGTTTGAAGTAGTTTGTTGGAGGGACTTAAGTGTGTTCGTGATTTCCATATGTGAGTTTTTTTGCTCACTAATAAATGACGTTATAAGTCTAGTCATCTCCTGTTTGAAATCAAGAAACTGGGAAGGTGAGAATTCATCCTCTCTTGGTCTTCTATTATTTCGAATTAAAACATAGCTGGAGGGGGTATGTTCATACTGTGTATCCATCAAGGCTTCAGCCTGAGGCCCCATACCAGCGCCCACATCAGACTGCTGCTGCAGATTATTTTCCCTCGGGGTTGTAGTCGGAAGTGTCCTCTGAACCGACATTATGCACTATGCGCGTAGGCCTAAATGCAATATAAAAGCCGACGGGAATGCGTATTGTGTAGTAGGCGGAGCGGCCGGTAACAGCGCGTGATGCCACCCAGGTAGGAGGAGTTTTGCGTGTGATTAATTAGTGGACGGGGCTAGCTGGTCTAGGTTGCGCGAGAGCAGGTCTTGCTTATATCTCGTTATCTTCGTCTCACTAGTGGTCGTCCCGTTCACACAGTAGCGTCAACCGTCGCGCCGGACACTTATGTTCGCCTAGTACGCGAAGCGGAATTTTAATAGAATATTTATTCTTATTTACTGTTTAAAAATTTAAATATAGGTTTTCTAGTGAACACGATCGCTCAGTACGACATCCGAGAGGGAAGAGGATACTATGTAACAAGCTTCATCTATCTTTAAAAACTGTAATACTCAAGTTAGTGATCAGCGTTGCTGAGTTCATAATAATAAAATTTGTGCAGTAATTACATTAGATAAGTTGATAATCGTGAACTTGTTTGTGGTCCGAAGTTTACTAAATTGAAAAAAAAAAGTTGCTAAACTTTGATGAAACTTTACGAACAGATTCAAGAGGTTATATTTTAACCGAAATCCTAGAGGGCTTTCATTGTTTTGGAAAGATTAAAAAATTGTACGTGTGTTCTGTACACACGTACGAAGATAAACTTCTTAACGATATATTATTATTCCTTTATTTTATATTTTACATAAGTAGGTTAAATACTTAGATTGCTTATTTATACTCTAAGGCTAAATAATGGTATACTCATGCAGACATTGCAGTAAAACTTTATAAGAAAACTTGACTTTTTATACATTTTCTTTTACTTTCATTTCAAAAATTAAAAATTCAATTCAAATTCAAATTCATTTAATTTCAGACAACAAAGATCCATGGGTTAGTATTACATTACCGCTTATAAACTAAGTGTTAGTACTTATAAAAAATTTAATTAAATTATATTATATTACAATTAAATTACATCAAACTAAAATCATATTAATTCAAATTCAATCAAATCAAATCAGAAATAAAATTAGATTAACTTAAATTCTAATTTGTCATGTACCTGAGAGGCACTCCGTGCGGTCGACACCTAGAAGAATAACCATCCTCTGTATGAGTCATCGTTTGCACGAAGTGCCTCACAATAGGCGCATGCGGATCATCTGCCACCGTTCTCAGGATGCTGTTGTCACTTCTCCGTATCCTTCCTATCAGCGACGTTACTTTTTTCCGAACTATGGCATGAAAACCATCAGTTCTGGTCCGTGCAAACATGCCAGAAGCACTACAGAAGCGGGGGAGTGCCAACATCATTCTGAAAACGTTATTGTACTGGACTCGCAGGGTGTTTAACGATTTTTTGGCATACCTAATCCACAGACCACCCGTGTACAGACCCTGGCAATACGCTTTAAATAATGTTATCTTGACCTGGTCCGAACAGCGGACAAATCTACGAGCCAGCATATTGCCGCGCACCGCCAAAGCCCTACGCTCCCTCTCTATGTCTAGATCATCCTTAAGGTCGTCGGCAAGAATATGCGCTAGGTATTTAAACTGATAAACCCGCTTTAGCTCCGATCCATTTAAGTTTATGGCAGGGATAGATTCCGGACACCTGCCAGCGACCCTAAAGACCATGTATTGACTTTTTTCAATGTTGTATACGAGACCATGCGAGGCAGCGTAAGTCTCGCAGACCTTCAACATCTCTCCTATCGCATTCACAGTGGGACCCAGCAACACCATGTCATCCGCATAGCTGATGCTATTGATACAAACACCTCCCACACGGCATCCAATACGCATGCTGCTGAGCTCCACCAAGAGATCGTTAACATACAGGTTGAAGAGCTTCGGAGACGATAACCTATAATAAATAAATAAAATAAATAAATAAAATAAATGGTGTTTGATTATCAAAACTAAATAACTTATAACGTTAACAGACTATTTCGTGACGTGAATATGCTTTTCCTAATTTAATCCAGTGCGCTTTATTATTTACAACTACATCACCATTCACCATCTGTTGAGAAAGTAGAGATGGTACGATGCAGCTGTTTTATTTATTTTGTACACATACTCGTACATACATGCAACACGATGTATGGGCAAACTTAATGCTTTATTCCATTACCTACCAGTCAACATTTGAGATAAAAATATAAAGTAGGTGTACGAAATGTTAAATGATAAAAATGTAATTTAAATTATATAAATATCAAACAATATAATACATATACAAAAGCTATATTGTCCAAGTATCGTCTACGTACCGCGTGTAGAACTTTGAGAGTTACTGGTGCAGTAAGTAGGGCTTTCTCCTCAAAGTCCTCCATAAAAATATC
Organism: Parnassius mnemosyne; assembly: GCA_963668995.1. NCBI lineage: Eukaryota > Metazoa > Arthropoda > Insecta > Lepidoptera > Papilionidae > Parnassius > Parnassius mnemosyne. The sequence goes on from CAVLGL010000093.1 coordinate 63,887,404, forward strand.
GGCGACAATGGGAAATACCGGTGAGCCCATCGCAACACCATCTACTTGCTTGTAATACTCTTTCTTCCGCAATAGGTGATAATGTTTTTCGAGAATGTATGTAGGTCTATTTCTTTGGCATGCTTTGTAGCCTCAACGCTTTGATGGATTTTATTTTTTAACATAATATCGTAAAGTCTCATTAGATTCATCTTAATTGATGGAATCCCATTGGCTATATGATATTTACACATTGCTGATGCAAACACAAAAAAAAAGAGAGAACAGTTTTCTTTAGTTAACTTTTTAACTCATTCGGACATATTTAATTACTGTTTTTACCAATTAGCGTTTATATATTTTAAGTGACAAACGAACTTTCACCTGATTGGGGCCCCATGGACATCTGCGACCGTCTTGGAACAATAAATAAAAAAGGATAGAGATGCGTTGTCACTTCCAAGGATTAAGATTGAATGCCTCACAACCTGGAATGCCACGCGGCAGCTTTTGCTGTCGCACGGATGGGCCGGCTCGAACCGGGGTGGTACCACGACCTCACAGAAAACCAACGTGAAGTAGAGGTTTACCTCTGCGTTTCGCTTGGTGAGTGCAGGTGGCCGGAGGCCCTTTTTACTGGAAATGAGGCATTCCATCTTAGTCCTCACGGGTGACAACGCATCTACATTTTGATTTGTAATAGAAGATAGATGTAGATGTCTATGGGCCGCAGTAACCACTTACCATCACGTGGACTGTGTGCTCGTTTGTCACCCTTATATTATAAAAAAAAAATTAAACAATAATAGTATTCCAAATTTGAAGCTTCTATGTCTTGCTATAAGTGCCTAAGAGTTTTGACGATCGGTCAGTGAGAGAGTGACAAAATAATGAATGTTTGACTATTTATAATTCTTAAACTACTGGTTGAAATTAAATGAATATTGAAATATACCAAATTTTATACAATGCCTACTTGGTACTGAAACTTCACTGAACTGAAAATTCAGGCTTCTAGTTTTATCCACAATGAAGTTATAGGGTTTCGAAAATCGCCTGAACTGCTTCGAGCAAAGGATGGTACGGCCGTGGTACTATTTTGCTCGACTTGTCGGGGGCGCTGCCGTGCTCCCAGATAACGTCTGATGCAATATGACACGTTAACCATTCGTTAGATCCTCTGACATTCGCCATAGTCATTACTTACGACACCGATTTCACAATTTGTGCTGTTTTAATACTGAATTAAATTTGTCAGTTAGTTAAGATATATGTAGGTCCCACGGAAGCATCGCATCGACAGCAATTCCGAGAAAAACACTGGATTCAACCAGACTCAGCTCCTCCCCATTTTAAAGCACACTTTTTTATCAATATAGATTCTAAATAATATTTATTGAAAAACATTGTTATGTTATCAGGTATACCTCAAAACTTGAAAACGAGACTGTACACCCAGTGCGTGTTGCCAGTGATGACATACGGAACTGAGACGTGGTCCTTCACTGCTGGCCGGATGAGGAAGCTCAAGGTCGCTCAGCGAGCTATGGAGAGGGCTATGCTCGGAGTTTCTCTGCGTGATAAACTCAAAAATGAGGTTATCCGCAGTAGAACTAGAGTGACCGACATAGCCCAACGGATTAGTAAGCTGAAGTGGCAATGGGCCGGCCATATAGCTCGAAGAACCGACAACCGATGGGGAAGAAAGGTTCTCGAGTGGCAGCCTCGTACCGGAAGGCGAAGTGTAGGGCGTCCCCCCACTAGATGGAGTGACGACCTGGTAAGATATGCAGGAAGTCGATGGATGCAGGTGGCTCAGGACCGTGCTTTGTGGCATTCTTTGGGGGAGGCCTATGTTCAGCAGTGGACTTGTGAAGGGCTGTAATGATGATGATGATGATGATTGTTATGTTTAATTTATCTCTGGTTCGGAAAATACCTCAGTCCTGAGAAACAAAAAAGTAACCCAGCAGAAGAATTTTTTTACAAAAAAACTAATACCCCATGTCTTCCCATGGGTGTCGTAAGAGGCGACATAGGGCAACTGAAACAGAAGATGGGCAGTAACATTTTTCTGATAACAGCAAAACAACAATAAAAAAAATGTGGTTACCAACCCGCTCGCCAAGCGTGGCAACTATGGCATGGCATATCCCCCTATGATGAAAGTAACGCAGAGACGGCCACCAGTCCCCGTTATTCCTGGCTACGGTGGGCACCAAGGTAACGGCTGGGCAGTGGGTACTAAGAATCTCCGGAAGAGATTCGATTGCCACCCAGGACGACTTGATCCTGATGACTGACGAGAAGATAGAGATAGGCAAGTTACACTGTCATATTATGGGATTATCCGAGGATCGAATAGAGGGGGGTACCGTAATCCTCGAATCCGACAACTTGTTCTATCACCGGGAAGGCGACCGTCTGTCCCAAGGAGGTGACAGATTAATCGTCCACAGGTCTATCGTTAACAACGTTGTAAAGATTGTGAGTGTGTCGACAAGGGTTGCTCAGAATCACCAAACGGTATTGTCTGAAGGTCATACAGGTTTACGTACCAACATTGGCAGATCCCGATGAGGAGGTGAAGAATATGTATGAGGATATATCTAGAGACATGCTTTCCTCCAAAACCCAATATATGTGTAGGTGTTAATGGGAGACTTCAACACAAAACTAGGTACCAGAGAGAACGGTGAGCTGAATCATATAGTATTTTTAATTAATATTGTTTATAGAATAAGGATGACATACGAACACACTGTCCACAGCATGGTAAGTGTATGCTGTGGCTCATAGAAATCTACATCCATATTCGATTAAGAATCAAACTGCTGGTGCGTTGCCAATCCTGAACACTAAGTGGAACGCCTCATTTCTAGTAAAAAGGGTCTCCAGTTCTCAACACCCAGCATACGAAACACAGCAGCCTTAAGCTGCAATTTTACGTTGGTATTCTGTGCGAGCTTGGTGTTTTCCCGGTCGAGCCAACCTATTCGTGCCACAACCATAATAACGACGTATCGTGGCTACCACGTATAAAATATTTAAATTGTATACTGTCTTCTTATCCTTATTATCGTAGATATTTTACAAGCTACAAAAATACTTGTGATGCCTAGAAATAACTCACGTCTATCTATGTTTGTACAGAACTCCGTAAATTGAGTACCCACTATAATATTTAAGGGCTGTCTGTGAACTTTAGCTTGTTGAAATTTAAGATTATACTATAGGTTTTATGAAATATGTATGCTTTTAAATCTATTTTATTAATGCCATAAATATGTTTAGTGCCTTACGTACACTGACCTCTATCATACAAGTACGAAGTTATATGGAGGTCATTGCCTACGTAAAAAGTAAATTTAAAACACAAGTAAATGCATGATAATATAGCGATAATCGCTACCAAGCTATTTCTAATTTGTTTTGTGTAGTTAATTCAGTAACGTAATATATGATTGTAAACTGCTCTTTTTTTCGTAAAAAAATTCTTTTGCTGGGTTACTTTTACCCGCCACTAGACGGGGTGGCTGCGTTTGGGAAATTGCAGCACATCCTCTCGTCAGGTATACCTCAAAACTTGAAAACGAGACTGTGCAAACAATGCGTCTTGCCAGTGATGACCTATGGAACTGAGACCTGGTCCTTCACTGCTGGCCGTATAAATAAGGTCAAGGTTGCACAGCGAGCTGTGGAGAGGGCTATGCTCGGGTTTACTCTGCGTGATAAACTTAGAAATAAGGATATTCGGATATCCGTAGAACCAAAGTGACCGACATAGCTGAACGGATTAGTAAGCTGAAGTGGCAATGGGCCGGCCATATAGCTCGAAGAACCGACAACCGATGGGGAAGAAAGTTTCTCGAGTGGCAGCCTCGTACCGGCAGGCGAAGTGTAGGGCGTTCCCCCACTAGATGGAGTGACGTCCTGGTAAGACATGCAGGAAACCGATGGATGCAGGTAGCTCAGGACTTTGCATTGTGGCATTCTTTAGGGGAGGCCTATGTTCAGCAGTGATCTTGTGAAGGGCTGTATGATGATGATGATGTTGTTATATGGTTATAAAAAAAATCTAAACCAGAAAGGAGAGCAGCGTTTTAGTTGAGTATTGTCTAGTACTAATTAACTATCCGTATACAGATTATGAAAAATTGTCTATAGTGTGAGAGGCCCATACCCAGTTTTCACTGTTACGGTTTAATATATAATTATAGTTTATGACGATCATGTATAAACGAGCTATGGTATTTACGCTTTAAAGTTTAGTTGAAGCAGTTTTATTTTGTATTACGCTTGTGTATGTGTGTGTGTGTGTGTGTGTGTGTGTGTGTGTGCGTGCGTGCGTGTGTGTGTGTGTGTGCGCGCGTGTGTGTGTGTGTGTGCGCGTGTGTGTGTGCGTGTGTGTGTGCGTGTGTGTGTGTGTGTGTGCGTGTGTGTGTGCGTGTGCGTGTGTGTGTGCGTGTGTGTGTGTGTGTATGTGTGTGTGTGTGTATGTGTGTGTGTGTGTGTGTGCATGCGGCTCACCTGATGGTAAGTGACTACCGCCGCCCAAGAACAACCGCAACATCAGGGAATTTGCAGATGCGTTGCCAGCCTTTTAAAAAGGAGTAGGATCTTTTCTTGAAGGTCTCTAAGTCGTATCGGTCCGGGAAAATCGCTGGTGGTAAACTATTCCACAAGGAAGTTGTGCGAGGAAGAAAACATCTTCTAAATCGCACAGTGGTGGACTGCCAATCATCCAGATGGTGTTGATGGTATCGGGAGTTTTGCCGCGAAGTGCGTTCGTGAAATTTGGCGGCTGGGATTAATCCTCAGAGCACTCCCCGTGGTAAATGCGAAAGAAAATGCAAAGAGATGGAACATCTCTTCGCAGCGCCAATGAATCGTGCTAATCGGAAAGGACTCGGTCGTTGATGATTCTAGCCGCTCTGCGCTGGATGCGGTCAAGTGGAAGTAGCTGGCACTGGGGAGCCCCAGCCCAGAGATGGGAACAGAATTCCATGTGAGGCCGATCCTGCGCATTGTTAAGTTGCAGGCGTTGTGCCGGCATACAATACTGTGCTGCTCTGCTGAGCATGCCAAGCTTTTAAGAGGCCAATTTGGCCTTCTCTTCCAAGTCACCACAAAACTGCACGTCACTCGATATGTCGACGCCGAGGAATCCGATACTGGTTGAAGCAACAAGAGCAGTGCCTTGAAACTGAGGAGATACGAAAAAGGGGTTCTTTTTAGCGGTAAACGCGCAAACTTGTGTCTTCTGAGGATTAAACTGGACTAGATTTAGTCACCCCCAAGCCGAGACTTTGTTCAGCAAAAACTCGACTTCAGACTTTGTTCCGGTACTCGGTGACGTTTTCCTGAGAAATATTGGCACGGCCGGTGTATAGAGCATCACCAGTGCAGTCATCCGCATATCATAGCATAGTGTGTGTGTGTTTCGGTGAATCGAGTGTATATATTATTCAGAGAGATCATATTGTTTAACGATGGTCATAGAAAGTTCGGTTAACGGTGCTCATAGTATCAGATGTTTCTTACTTTCGACCCTACTAGCCGTCTCCGTTATGGCATTAACGAGATATTTATACCGATTTTCATGGGATTAAAAGAAGATTTTTCTAGCATTGCCAACTTTTGCCTCTCACGATACCTACGGAATGAAACGGGATAATGCATTCTATTAGGCTGTCATTACTCTGCAAACCTTTCCACCTATATCTATGTTTAACAATTTAACAAACATGAAATTTAGTCTGGTAACAAGATACCTAATTACCAGACTGCAAAGTAATTAGCTTAAATAATTTTGCCGACAAACTGGCATACAGTTTGGCAAAGTTTGAAATGTAAATTATGTAACACTCTTTCTTTGAATAAATAAATAAAAAACAAAGCTCTTAAACCGACCCAAAAGCTGCTCTAGTATACGACCCCAAGTAAGTTTCCAATGTCCAGCTCGTAAACAGGATTTACGTCTTAAACCTTATTTTACGTCTGGTGAAGTTACTGAGCGCTGGAAATTCGAAGCCAAACAATTTTGTGCTTTACTGTAAATACGTAGTGTGCTTTAAATTTAAGCGAGCGATTACATGGCTATGACACCTTAAGAAGCTTTTAACCGACTTCAAAAAAGGAGGTGGCTCTCAGTGTGACTGTGTTTATTATAATATCTTCACTGAACATCATCTACAACTTTTTCTGCCACCAGGGCGGCGCCACTTTTGGAATGAGGTGTAATATTTGACAGATATCATGACAAGTTAGCTTATAAGAAACGTGTAATTAATATTACTTTCTTAAATATTAGTTATATTTTAACCGACTTCAAAGAGGAAGGGTTCTCAATTCGAGTGTATGTTTTTTATTGTATGTATGTTACACGATATCTTCACTGATTGTGAACCAATTTTGATGATTCTTTTTTTATTATATAAGTTATACTTCAAGGGTCAATTTATAGGTGAGCGCTGTGTATTTGTGTGTGTGTGTGTGTGTGTGTGTGTGTGTGTGTGTGTGTGTGTGTGTGTGTAGGTGTGTGTGTGTAGGTGTGTGTGTGTGTGTTTGTGTGTGTGTGTGTGTGTGAGAGAGAGAGAGAATAAGGGATGAGTGTGTGAGTTTGTGTGACCCCATAAGCCATTCCGTTACTCTGGATTTTAAGGAATATTTATTCATATTATATACTGGTATAGCCTTATTTATCCTGTTGTAACCAAGATAACAATAGAATCTACGAGAAAAATTTGAATTACTTTTTTTACTTTTACAAACTATCCTATCCCTAAACGAGATTGGAGAAGACGTGCTATTTTATGGAGAATGTTTTTTAGAATAATTTGTAAAATAAAAATTTGCCAACAGTAAGTGCCCTGCAACGTTTGTATATTTAAGCAGTTGAAAATAAAAATGGCAATGAAAACCCAACTTTTAAAATGACTCTTTCCGTGCGTACCAACCCTATAAGGTTACTAAATGTCCAGGGCCAGGAATTACCATCAAACAGAAGAGCCGTGTCATTAGCAAAGGTAATTATTTGTCCATTTGGAAGATTTAGATTGCATTAGTGATTTATGCCATATTTAGACCCAAACATGGTCATTTGAAACGCCATCCAATCGCGTTTGTCTAAGCAAATCGCCCGATGGTGTGAGGTGAGGTAGGCGCCGCCGGGGGGGGGGGGGGCGTGTACTGTTGCTAGCCCACACCGGAATCACGGTGTGGGCTAGCAACAGTGGCTTGAGAGCAGCGGCGCGGTCGATTAACGTATTTTGTGGTGACCGCTGCAGCGATTTAGCGCGACTACTTTTGGTTTTTTGGTCTAGAATTTTAGTATTTGTGCGCGTTTAATTCGCTATTGAATTCATGGTTTCGTGAAGAACGCCTCGGATTAGTTTGTCTAAGTTGTAAGTTCGTGACAAGAGGCTTGTATTTTATTTGACTGATTAAATTAATTTCGTTTAAAGGTATTTGCGTTGACGAATGACGAAATGTTGTATCACTCCAGCGGACGTCTCCGCTGGAGTGATACAACATTGTTTATGCCTAAATTTGGTCATATTGAACGCCATCCAATTGCGTTCGAGCTGTCGCGTCACCCGATAGTATGTAGGTGAAAAAACGCTGCCAGGTGGGGTGTCGGTGTGCGGCTTTTGTGGCTCGACGCGTAGGCGAAGTTTGGGAATTGCCCACGGCGGCGAAGCGGGGAACCCACGTAGCTCGTTTATTGCGGCCGAAGTTCACGCGACCGTTGTCGGGTCCAGATAGTTAGATTAAGCGCGTGTTACTTCGTTACGTGGATATGCGAAGTTTGCAAAATTTAACTTGTTCGGAGATGCGGAATTGTGCACGCGCGCGTCGTGTAGATAAACGGTCTAGGATTCGAAAGGCGCATTCCTTGTTTAAGAGCTTCTTCCGGTTGATCATCAGGAAATCATTATAATTGTGCCGTCGCGTTAAATGCCCTTTTTTGTGTGTTGGTTGGCTTGTTAGTTTACGTGTCAACGAGGCGTATTTTGAATCTTTTCGCGACGTGGTTTTTTGGTGTCGAATGAAGGAACTTAGTTGTGTTTAACGCTGAAACATATGACTCATTAAGAGATCGTTTTAATTCTCTATTTATAATTTTGTGATAAGTGAATCCGGGACATTGAATGTCGAATTGGAACTACTGTCCTTACTATGTCGGATATCACGTGTTCGATTCTACGATGAATGTGGAATTAGGCGAGTTTAAGCTAGTTAAATGTACAATGAAGCTAATAAACTGAAATAGTGACAAGAAAAAAAGAAATGGTCCAGCGGTGGAGCCTGCTGGAGCGATGCAGCATTTTGGGGCAGCCTAGTACTCGGTCACTGCTGATCGCCTAAGATGATCAAGGTCTCACACATTTACACATCACTGAACACTACTTGCCATTCACCTTACACCCACTCACGGCCTGACCGAGCCTTGGTACGAAGTTAGCTTCTGATACTTGTACGTAGTATGTAGCATTCTCCCATATAGCTTAGTATTATAGGAAATTTTTCAACATAGCCACTCGGGCTCGAACCTGCGGCTGCTCGTTGAATCTTCCGCTCATGGGCCCCGGATATTGAATCTTTGCAGAAGCAGCTGCGGCCGTAACATTTTTTGTAGCAGAGCGTGGTTTGATTGGTTTAATTTGTGTCTACGACCACGCCCGGCCTAATACGTAATAATAAAATTATTTTCCTTTGTTGCTTGCTTTTTTGTTTGTTAGCGGATCGATTGGAAAGCCGCGCCCATAGGTTGCGCAAACGGGAGTTTGCTAGAGCTAGATATGCATTGGGTAGGTAGATGTTTATTATCACGTAATCAGATAATTATCGTTGTCGTATAATTATAGTTGATTAATTGTCGAAGGGTCGGTTGTCTGAGCGAGGCATCTTTTGTAGATCGACTGTGATGTGTATCTTTATTTGTATTGTGGTTTGTATTTGATCTAATAAATAGTAATTTGTATTTTTGTAATTTGTATTTAACTTGATTTGATAAGAACGGTATTTGTTACTCGTAAATTTTTTTTGTATTTGTTATTTGTTAACTTGTAATTTGTATTTGAGCCGCGTAGTAATTTGTATTTAGAAGTGATGCCATCGCGCGGCCAGGGCTATCACCATGCCGTTTTGTGTCTAGGTGCGAACGGCGTTTCCTCTCAGGGCTCTCCCGAGCCCTCGACTCCCACGGGCGGGGGCGTTCAGCCGCGCCCTCTGTCGGGGGGGTTGTTCCTCCAGGGGCGAAGGATCGTCACCCCCTCCCTCGGTATGTTGAGAGGGACTTCACTGCCACTCAGCGGTCAGCTAGACCCTTCTCACCCTCGTCAGCTAAGTGGCCGCGGCTCGGGGTACTACCGTTCCCCCTTTGATGTAGGCAGCCCCAGCTAGGTAGCTGCCGCCTTAGCTCCCACCACGGCCGCCTCCACTAATTCTGTGAGCCGTCAACAGCTCACTTGTCAAACTGTTATATTGTCAACGGCCTCAGTGAGGGTGAACAACCCGAGCGTCGATTGTTTAACGGTACGCGCTTTATTGGTTCCGGGTTCACAACACGGTTGGCCTCTGCTTGGTTGTTGGGAAGACTAGGGCTCCACGGGAGCGTTGAATTGCGCTGTTAGGGATTGTTAGATTTGGTTTTGGTCGAGCACTTAATTAACGATGCTTTAAATTAAAATTAAAAATGGTTTTGTGCCTTCCGCGAAATGTTTCATATTTGTGGCGGTTGTGAATAAGAAGGCAAATTTAATGTGCTCTTTGAATACTTATACATATGTTTTGTAATTGTATTTGGTCACTGTGTCTGTTTTGCTGAAAGGAATATTTGAATTCATGTGAAATTGAATGACGCGCTATTTGAATATTTGTACGTATGTTTTTGTGATTGTGTTTGATCATTGTGTTTTGTTGAAAAGAAAATCGAAATTGAATAACCCTATTTGTGCCGAATGGAATAAGAGTTATTCCTCTTTTGGGTTTCACATTTTGTTGGCACTGTATAAGATATTTATTTGAAATGAGAAATAGGGCTGTCTCTTACGTTTATCGTTTTGTTTAATTTGTCAGTTTGACCTATGTGCATCAGTGATTAATTTGTTGAATTTATTCTGTGGTTGAACATTGATGCTTTTGAAAATTAGTTGAAATATGAGCATAGGACTACTTGTCTAAAAGGCTAGCTAGTTTGGAGATTATCAGATTGAAATCAGCTGCCGCACTATTTGAGTAAATGATTATATGTTGGATGGCTTGGTTATGCCTACTCGTTTGAAAATTCATACTGGGGACTATCTGTGCGTTTCGTTTGGCTCTCCACAGACGACGTTCATTTGTGGGTGCTCTCTGCACTGAAGCTTAGGAAGCAACGCTGGGCCGCTTCGTATCGCGTCGCTGTTTGCAGACCTGATCCGGTCGGATTGCGGAACCAATCATATGGGACACAGATAGGTGTTTGAAAGAGGTCGTCGGACTTCTGTCCAGTACAGGTTTTGGTAAGGTGCTGCGATGCCCAGGAGGGGTATCCAGTGGAGGTTGACCCTCCGGCTTGCCCACATTGGGGCTGTTTTTTTGAGGCGGTGGCTAGGGCTGCAAGATCTGATGGGGTGCCTAAGGTGGCCTAGTTTGGTTGTAGATTCGGTCTTGCAACGTGCCGTCGCGTCCCTGTTCCGCTTGTCAGTTTGCTCTCGGACATAAGTCCTTATGCCCGGGACGGGGGTTTGTTTATGCCTAAATTTGGTCATGCTGAACGCCATCCAATTGCGTTCGAGCTGTCGCGTCACCCGATAGTATGTAAGTGAAAAAATGCCGCCAGGTGGGGCGGCGGTGTGCGGTTTTTGTGGCTCGACGCGTGGGCGAAGTTTGGGAGTTTCCCACTGGCCGCGAAGCGGAGAACCCGCGTAGCTCGTTTATTGCAGCCGAAGTTCACGCGACCGTTGTCGGGTCCAGATAGTTAGATTAAGTGCGTGTTACTTCGTTACGTGGATATGTGAATTTTGCAGTATTTAACTTGCTCGGGTGATGCGGAATCGTGCACGCGCGCGTCGAGTAGATATACGGTCTAGGATTCGAACTGCGCATTCCTTGTTTGAGAGCTTCTCCCGCTTGATCGTCAGGAAATCGTTATAATTGTGCCGTCCCGTCGCGTTATTGCCCTTTTTTGTGTGTTGGTTGGCTTGTTAGTTTACGTGTCAACGAGGCGTATTTTGAATCTTTTCGCGACGTGTAACGTATGACTCATTAAGAGATCGCTTTAATTCCCTATTTATAATTTTGTGATAAGTGAATCCGGGACATTGAATGTCGAATTGGAACTACTGTCCTTACTGTATCGGGTATCACGTGTTTGATTCTACGATGAATGTGGAATTAGACGAGTTTAAGTTAGTTAAATGTACAATGAAGCTAATAGACTGAAATAGTGACAAGGAAGAAAGAAATGGTCCAGCGGTGGAGCCTGCTGGAGCGATGCAGCATTTTGGGGTAGCCTGGAACTCGGCCGCTGCTGATCGCCTAAGGTGGTCAAGGTCTCACACATTTGAGCATCACTGAACACTACTTGACATTCACCTTACATCCACTCACGGCCTGACCGAGCCTTGGTGCGAAGTTAGCTTCTGATACTTGTACATAATATGTGTTTCTAGCATTCTCCCTTATAGCTTAGTATTATAGGATATTTTTCCATATAACTACTCGGGCTCGAACCTGCGGCTGCTCGTTGAATCTTCCGCTCATGGGTCCCGGATATCGAACCTTTGCAGGAGCAGCTGTGGGCCGTAACAAACATGGTTGGGCTGCATCGGACCAGGCCGCTGCCCGGTCACCTAAGCTAGGTCAGGTCCCATAAATATACACTAACACACACCACTTACATGCACCTATACCTACCTACCGCTTGACCGAGCCTTAGGGCAGTCTTAGCTTCGGAACCAGGTACGTACTATTTATTTACCTAGCCTTATCTCTATTGTGTAGGTCAATTGTCCATAGGCCGTTTGTCCCCGTCCCCTGCTGCTCGTCGAAACTACAGCTGTATGGGCCCCTGTATGGTCGAACTTTTTTGGGGCAGCTAGGGGCGTGTTCATTAGTGTAGGCCCTAGTATACTACCTTGTGGTACACCAAAAGCAACAGGTAACTCTTTACTTACGTAGTCTTGCACCTCGACACACTGAGTTCTATTCTGCAAATAATTCCAGAAAAGTTTTAGCTGGAGATCAGGGATGCCAAGGTTTTCTAGTTTTTTTGTAAGTATGGGCAACTAGACTGTGTCAAACGCTTTAACTAAATCAGTACTTTTTTACTTGCATCCAACTTGGTGACAACAAAATTGGTAACAAAAAGTTATAAATATCTACTTCAGCGGATATGCTCGTCCTAAACCCAAGTTGGTTATAAGAGATTAGTCCGTTTGTTTCTAGGTATTTCATTAATCTTGTGTTCATAAGGTGCTCAAGCATTTTTGACAAAGTTGGAAGAATGACTTGGACGTTGGACTAATATATTCTTGAAGGTCTTCATAAAACTTATTGATATATTATCAAATCATACTGCGCAATCGGATTTTAGGTTCGAAATGACATCTAGTACTTCGGATTCTGTAGTTGTTAGGAACAAACGAAGAAGGAATAGAGTTACAATAGCTGGTAGAGGTTAAGTTAGGGTCATTATTCAACATTTTTTCAGCTAATGTCTTACCGATATTAACAAAGAACAGCGTAGCAGTGTTTAAATCATCTATTGGGTTTGCACCATTTATTAACTAAGATGGGCGCACTATTTGTTTTTTTTGTTTTTGTTATAATTTTGATCGTTTCCCATATTTTTTTATTATTCAGTTTTGCCTTTTGTAATTCAGATTTCTATATTCCGTTTTGTCTCCTCTGTATCTTATTACATTTGTTCCTATATCTATTATATGTTACTTTTAACTTCATTTTCCGTATTGACTTTTAAATTTTTTATGTGTTTTTGATCATCAAAACTGACCAAAGTTTCATTGTCAGCAAGATGTAGGTATTCTATCTCACTAACAAAATGGTACAAATCCTTTATGTGTGCTCTTGTTTGTCCTCTCAGTGATGACAGAATTTTTGCCAAGTGTTGAGCCAACTTATAAGTTGGTGAATCGATTTGGCTCACTATGGAACGTAGTGGAGCGTTTGTTTTGCTTATTTTCGGTAAGTCATCGGTGGTATGGTACACGGTGTTATTATCGAATTAACGTCGAGATTTAATAGAGTAAACATATAGGAAAAAGACCAACCGATATTTAAATAGTGAATAGCACCATCATCCATTACAGTTAGCTACTATTGAGAAATCTTTGTTTCAGAGAGCACGAGGGATCTGTGATCGAAAACATCTGGCCGCCGAGCTTCAGCATGTCGAGCAAGTATTGCAAGACAACAAGCTTCGGGTCCCGTGCTTACGTCACAGTGACCGAGTAAAGCCGATCACAGTCGAGCGTGTGCCTGCTGTACTAGCCTATGCCAGAGGAGTCACAGACAAGGTTGGCTACATTTTGAAGCAAGCTTCTATTAAAACATACTTCAAGCCGCCGAAGAAGACTAGTAAATTTTTACCATCTGTACAAGCTAGATTGCGAATGTGGTCTCTCTTACATAGGACAAACAAAAAGATCCATTAAAAGGGTCAGGTCTTCCTCGACCAACTCGTGCTGCAATCATAATCATAATATAGCTGGCTCAACTATGATCAAAACAATATAAACCTTATAAAGAAAAAATAATGATTAAAGAAAAAAGGCTTTGAATAAGATAAAATTTTAAACGTTGTAAGTTATCACTGATGCTTTATTTTGCTCAATTTCTGCGACGGTTGGTGATTCGCTGATATATTTTAGGTGGACCTAAACTCGTAAAATATTCGGCCGCATCGAGATAAAATTTGATGTGTTGTATTTACGCTACGATAAAACTAACACAGCGGACGATATAAGCGAAATTTTATTTAGCTTCAACATGATTGCAAATGTCGACCGCTTCTCGCCAGTATTCTGGAAATGTAAACGACGAATTCGGTAATCAATACATCTGAAATTTAAGTGAATTTCTGAAATATCAAAATAATCTATGCATATAATATAATTAAAGGAGACTCATTGGTGACTTCAATTTGGTTGAAGCCAATTTTGTCAGCCTCGAGCACAGGCACAGAGTAGGCAGCCTCTCGGTGTTCTATAGGATGCATTTCGTTGAGTGTGGATAGGGAGGAATTAAAGCGTACAGGAATTACACGCTTTAATTCTTCCCTATCCTTTCTACCACCTACCTAACCAGACGGTCGGCGGGTCTTCATCCCTTTGATGTATTCCATTCCCATTCCGTTGTATTCCTCGCATTAGAACCAAACGGTTTTCTTCGTCTTTTGTAATGCGTACAGCAAAGGAGTGGAAAAATATGCCAGCGTTCTATCATTCCGTCCGAATAAAATCTGGACAAGAGTGAATAGGATTTTGTAACGATAAGACGGTGCGATTTACCATCTAAGGTTGCATGACCACATACTATCAGGTGGGATTGTGATCAAGCACTTGCTTATAGTAAGTAATATATGTATATATATACACACTAAAAGTATCGGGAATGGAATATTTCCACTGTTCCTGTCATATTAAAATCTTTTTAATTGAAAACTCCTTGGTGTTTTAAAATTGGATACTATTTGTTTATTTAAAAAAAGATTCTCGGTCTTGTCACAAGATTTTGTCAAACTTATTTAGTCGTTGATAAAATGGAATTGACTCGAGAAAATTCAAGAGCGATAATTTATTATGCCTTTCGAAGTGGTTTAACACAAAAACAGTGTGTTGACCGGATGATTACTGCATTTGGTGATGAAGCCCCATCCAAAACCACAATTTATCGCTAGTTTGCTGGATTTCAATGTGGACGTGTCAATCTCAGTGATTATTGCCGTCAAGGTCGTCCAAAAACTGCAGTCACCCAAGAAAGCTGTGCGTAAGCTGATTGAGGAAGATCGACATGTGACATACCGCGAAATTCAGGCAACTTTAGACATTGGCATGAGTCAAATACAAATAATCTTGCATTAACAATTAGGCGTAAAAAAGTTGTTTTTCCGATGGATACCGCATTCGCTCTGTGAAGAGCAAAAAGCGGCTCGCGTTACTTGGTGCGTCAGAACTCTCGAAAGATTCCACGCAGGATCCTCAAATGCTGTATGCAACATCGTATTAGGTGACGAATCCTGGATATACGCGTACGAACCTGAAACAAAAAACTAGTCACGAGTTTGGGTGTTCGAAAATGAGTCAAAGCCAACAAAAATTGTTCGTTCACGGAGTGTTCCAAAAAAATTGGTGGCCACGTTTGTCTCCGAAACCGGCCACGTTACGACTATTCCTCTTGAGGGACAAAGAACGGTTAATGCAGAATGGTATGCTAGCATTTGTTTGCCACAGGTCGTTTCTGAACTCCGTAAAGAGAACTGCAACCGCCGCATTATCCTCCATCACGACAATGCAAGTTCTCACACCGCACACAGAACAAAAGAGTTTTTAGAGCAAGAAAACATAGAATTATTAGACCGTCCGCCGTACAGCCCCGACCTAAGCTCTAATGATTTCTATACTTTCCCTAAAATAAATAATAAATTGCGTGGACAGAGATTTTCATCACCTGAAGAAGCTGTTGACGCCTACAAAACGGCCATTTTGGAGACCCCAACTTCCGAATGGAATGGTTGCTTCAATGATTGGTTCCATCGTATGGAAAAACGTATCAAATTTCGCGGAGGTCTCGTCTAATGAAGTCAACGCTCCGTCTCCCTCGTGCTCTAATCCAAAGTCCCGAAACCTTTCAGCTCGAGTTACAAAACCGTTTTCAGTGCCTAGAAGACTGCAATGAAGTGGACGATTTGAATGACAAGCTCGTGGAAACTGTCCATGCGATCGGAGCTAAGTTCTGCAAGACCCGCCGCAGAAGAACACAAAAACTCTCCGATCACACTCTTAATCTCATGGCTGTTAGACGGGAGATGAAGCTACATTCTTCAACAGATTTAACAGCATACAGGCAACTGAACAGACAGATCTCCAAATGCATGTGGCGGGACTTACGCAAATTCAATACAGCTCGTATTGAAGAAGCGATCGAGCGGAACCGAGGCTCCAAAGTCTTTGCCAGAGATCTGTCTGCCAGAAAGCGCCAACTGTCAAAGCTGAAGACAGAATGTGGCAACATCGTTTCCGGGGCACCTGAGATTTTGAGTGAGATTGAGAGGTTCTATGGGCAGCTGTACACGTCATCGTTGGAGCCGCACGCAAGTGTGAGTAACGATCCAAGAGCGAGTCTTATCCGACATTATTCCGATGATATCCCGGACGTCAGTCTGAGCGAGATTAGAATGGCTCTCCAGCACCTTAAAAACGGCAAGGCCCCAGGCGAGGATGGAATTACAGCGGAGCTTCTGAAAGCGGGTGGAAAACCGGTACTTGAAGTCCTTCAGAAGCTCTTTAATTCCGTCCTCCATGGTGGCATTACACCGGAGGCGTGGAGCAGAAGTGCGGTGGTCTTGTTCTTCAAGAAAGGTGACAACGCTCTCTTGAAGAACTACAGACCGATTTCCCTTCTGAGCCGCGTCTACGTGCTGTTTTCGAGAGTCATTACGAATCGTCTCGCGCGCAGACTTGACGACTTCCAGCCTCCCGAACAAGCCGGTTTCCGAAAAGGCTTTAGCACCATAGACCACATACATACCCTTCGGCAAATTGTACAGAAGTCCGAGGAGTACAATTTGCCACTATGTCTGGCGTATGTGGACTATGAGAAAGCCTTTGATTCCGTCGAAATTTGGGCGGTGCTGCAGTCCCTTCAGCGATGCCAAGTTGACTGTCGGTATATCGAAGTGTTGAAGTGCTTGTACAGTAGGGCTACGATGGCTATCCGAGTACAGAACCAGAGTACGAAACCTATCCAATTGCAGAGAGGTGTAAGACAGGGTGACGTCATATCCCCGAAACTCTTTACCGCTGCATTGGAAGATGTTTTCAAGCTTCTGGACTGGAAAGGATACGGTATCAACATCAATGGCGAGTACATCACTCACCTTCGATTTGCCGACGATATAGTCCTTATGGCAGAATCGCTGGAGGACCTAAGCACTATGCTCAATGACCTCAATAGTGTTTCCCAACGGATAGGTCTTAAGATGAACATGGACAAAACAAAGATCATGTTTAATGTCCATGTCACACCTATGCCGGTAGTTGTTGGGAACACTAAGCTCGAAGTTGTTGACGAGTATGTTTACCTGGGACAAATAGTCCGACTAGGTAAGTCCAACTTCGACCGAGAGGTCAATCGACGGATTCAACTCGGTTGGGCAGCGTTCGGGAAATTACGGCACATCTTCTCGTCAGGTATACCTCAAAACTTGAAAACGAGACTGTACACCCAGTGCGTGTTGCCAGTGATGACATACGGAACTGAGACGTGGTCCTTCACTGCTGGCCGGATGAGGAAGCTCAAGGTCGCTCAGCGAGCTATGGAGAGGGCTATGCTCGGAGTTTCTCTGCGTGATAAACTCAGAAATGAGGATATCCGCAGTAGAACTAGAGTGACCGACATAGCCCAACGGATTAGTAAGCTGAAGTGGCAATGGGCCGGCCATATAGCTCGAAGAACCGACAACCGATGGGGAAGAAAGTTTCTCGAGTGGCAGCCTCGTACCGGCAGGCGAAGTGTAGGGCGTCCCCCCACTAGATGGAGTGACGACCTGGTAAAATATGCAGGAAGTCGATGGATGCAGGTGGCTCAGGACCGTGGTTTGTGGCATTCTTTGGGGGAGGCCTATGTTCAGCAGTGGACTTGTGAAGGGCTGTAATGATGATGATGATGATGATGTTGTGTCACTTCCTTGATTCCCGAAATTTTCATGTATATATATATATATACACATACATACATACATAGAATCACGCCTTTAGTAGGCAGAGACCACTTCTTTCCACTTGCTACGATCCTTACATACTTGTCTCACTTCGTCCACTTTCATTATGCCCTTCATAAATGCTCTTCGATTTAGGGTACTCTTACCTGGCCTTTTTTCAAGACGTCCCTAATTTGGTCTCGAAACGTCCGCTTAGGTCTACCCCTTCCAAGACTTTCATTCACACTCGCCTTATACACTCTTTTCGTCAATCGTTCTTCATTCATTCTCTCGACATGGCCAAACCATCTCAGCATACCTTTCTCAATTTTTGTCACTAAAGAAGATGTAATATAGATATAAATATATAATACATTTGAAGTGTCTGTCTTTATTATGGAAATAAATGCCTTTTATCGAGTTAATGGGGATTTGCATGTGTGGATAACTGTAACGTTTGTTTACGGGGGCTCGTGCTGAAAAATATCGATCGCTGTAGAAATACAAAATATTCCAAAAACCAAATGTGAAACATAAGTGACCAACATAGCTCAACGAGTTGGTAAGCTGAAAGTGACAATGAACCAGCCATATAGCTTGAAAAACCGACAACCGATGGGGAAAAATGGTTCTCGAGTTGCAGCCTCACACCGGTAGGCAAAGTGTAGGACGTCCCCCCACTAGATGGAGTGACGACCTAGTAAGACATGCATGAAGTCGATGGATATATATGAATATACTTATACGACTTGGACTTTATGGAGTAACCTGAAGGTGTACATAGATATCTGCTACTGGAACTCCTAGGCAAGTACTGGGAGTGCCGAGATTGTGCTCGTTATTTTAGTTATAATGAGACCTTACCTTCGAAATCGATAGAGAGAAGAACTCCTCGAAGAGAAGAACTAGGTGTGCCGAGTGTGGTGTTGTTTTGTTATTAATATGAGACCTTACCTCCGAACTTCATAGAATGACACCCAAGTGTACTTCGTTGATTGATATTGGAACTTCTGTAAGAGTAGAACTAGTTGTGCCAAGTTTGGCCATGTTTTGTTAGTTATGATGAGACTTTACCCCCGAACTTGATAGAATGTCATGAAAGTGCACTTCGGTGAATGCTATTGGAATTTCTCTAAGAGTAGAACTAGATGTGCCGAGCTTGGCCTCGTTGTGTTAATTATAATGAGACCTTACCTCCGAATTTGACAGAATGACATGAAAAAAATACTTCGGTGAATACTACTGGAACTTCTCTAAGAGTGGAAATAGGTGTGTTGAATTTGGCTACGTTGTGCTAGTTATGACGAGACTCAACCAAGTCCGGAGGTAAGCCTCCGGACTTGATAGAGTGACCTGAAGGTGTACTTCGGTGAATGATGCTGGAACTCCTCGAAGAGTAGAACAAGTTTTGCCGAGTTTGACCTCGTTTTATTAGTTATGATGAGACTTTACCTGAGAATAAATGTCAGTTTCAATTTACATTAACAGATAATTAATAAAAACCTAAACAAAAGTTTTTGGAATCTCGATAATAAAATAAAAATAAAATAAAAATATATTTTCTATTGTTGATTGGAAATTTTTAACATTTTTAGTAGTGCACATTGGATTTACGAAACTTTTTACGTTGACGTTTGACATATAATAGTCGGGAATTTGGAAGTTATTAGTAAAAACTGTGTGTATTTAAAATACTTTAAAATGAGAAGTGACAGAACAAAACATGATAATTCGATTTTTTGTAAAAAAAAAAGTTAGCAATGACATTCGACAGAATACCATAAATTTCGTCACCCGTTAGGCTGGTGTGGTTCAAATCGCGCTTATTCCTGTAGTAAATAGCCTCTGAAGTTAAAAGTTTGAAGGAAAACATGACAATTCCATTTTTAAAAATAATAATAAAGAAAATCGAAACAAAACATGAGACATTTCATACATTTCTTGTATGCAGTTTGAAATTTGGTGTAAAATGGGATATTTCCATGAACTTATCGACTTTTGAACGCTTTATTTACTTAAATCTTAGGGTGCTGAAGCCGTATAAAAGTACATTATTTGTCTATGGTAACGCTGTTTGGTTGACATATGTCACATGACTACATATTTAAGTCAATGTCAAAATATTGACATGGTATTTCCAAACAGTTTGGTATAAATCATGATATTTTCGTCAGATCTGATCAGAACATAATATTTCCATTTTCTACATAAGAGTAGATAAACAATTTGAAATAAAAAAATAATAAAAAACATACTTAATTAGCTTTTACAGTTATTTTACAGTTACATTCAAACCCATATTTTTTTTTTATTGCAAAAAGGCAAAGTAGTTACCGGTTTTTGACCTTTTGTGATAAATTAGACATCATGGAATTATCATGTATTGTTCTGTCACTCCTCAAATATTGTCGTATAAGATGAGCGCTTAAGGCTTACACATATAGATTTTTCAAAAGTTTTGTTTTAATAATAGTTGTAATTGAATTTGATCAATTACAACTATTATTAAAAAAAAACTAATACACAATTGAACAATAATAAAAGCTGTGATTTTTATTTATTAAGTTTAATAAAATATTACATAAGTAACAGCAATTTCTGGCAAAATGGCAGTAGTTGTTACACTGTACTCTTCAATCCTGTGCTGAAAGCACGAAAAGACGTTGGTCCTGAGCTATATCTGTTTCCGTTCGTGACAAATAACCGTTTTATCTGACTACAAGAGTTAGGGAATAGGTAGTAAATTTGAGCTTGCGCATGCACTCGTACACTACAATCCTGCCCCTGCAGATGGCTAGTCTTCGTTAAGACGAGCCGTCTTGACCGAAACTCGTTCTGGGGAACATTATTATTATTATTAAAAGTAAAAAATAAAAAAATATTTTAGCTTTGTAGTGCAAGGCTGCAAATATATTACGGTTGCAGCACTAATAGGTTGACTTGTCCTGCGAAGGAACACACTGTGACAGGATGCCCACGTGAAATAGCAACTTGACGCTGCTTACATAATATGGTGAGTGTAGAGAACCTTAGACCTTTTTACTAGAATCGAGACATTCTATCTTAGTCCTCATGGGTAACAACGTTTCTACATTTTAATTAATAATAGAGGATTGATGGATATTTCTATGGGCTCCCAGCACTTACTTACTATCTGGTAAACTTGCTTATCAGCCTTTTTTTATTATTTCATAAATAAACATAATGGAAAAGTTCTAACTCAGCAAGCTATGAAGAGTGCGATATTCGGAGTCTCTTAGCATGATACACTTTGTAATTAGGATATTCGCAGTAAAATCAGAATAAACGACATAGACCAACGGATCAGTTAGCTGAGGTTGAAGTGGGACGGCTCGACGAGTCGACAACCAATGGGTAAGCAATGACATTATTATCAGCAAATTGAAGATGTTCTCGCCATTGATGTTGAGACCGCATCCTTTCCAGTTCCGTAGCTAGAAAATGTCTTTCAATACAACGGTGAAGAGTTTCGAGTATCTTATACCTCTCTGTAGTTGTATGTGTAGCGTACTCTGGTTCTGTACTTGGAGAGCTATTGCCCCACTCAACAAATACTTCGACACTTTAATATACTGACAGTTGACTTTGCACCGTTGACGGGACTTTTTAAACTACATATTTCATGCACATATTGTAAGATTCATTTCTTTTGTGTTTGAATCCACAGCTGAATATATAAAAAGCTGAATATATATATATATATATATATATATATATATATATATATATATATATATATATATATATATATATATATATATATATATATATAGTGCGTGTGCCCAAAACGATGTAATTAATAATTTCATTGGTTATAGTTGTGATCGAACCCACGTTACACTCAAACTCTTTACTCTCTCTTTATAAAAACGTTACCCCACACTAAGACGAACATCCAGATCCAAAACGATTACTTTTAAGTCATACAAATACTTGTTTCCGTGCGGGATCCGAACCCGCGACACGGATCCTTCCGAAATGTTTAATATAACGAGCACCCAACTCCTAAGGTACCACAGCTTTAAACAAATGTCTTCATTTACATCTGAGTAATGTGCCTGATATTATATACGAGATGAACATGATATTGGCAGCAATGTTGCAAGTATGAAAAATTTTCAACTTAGCGAAGTATTCATATGCAAGATATTTTAGAGCTTATGGATTTGAATTTTCAACACCTGTTTGATATATGAAACTCCCGAATGCCCAGTTTGAATAAATTTAACAAGCAGTATGGTTGCCAATGCTGATTTTAACAATTTCAAATAATATTCCCCATTTGTACCGTATTCAAAAAGAAAGAGGTTCTCAATTCGTTTGTATATACATTTTCATCTATTTTATTAAATAGTTTGTACTTAAGAGGTGGCTCCATATAAATTTTAATTAAAGAATCCATATTTCCCTATCGAAGAAAAAAGAGGGATGATGATTTTAATGTCCCTATTTAAAATGCATTCTAGTCTTTACTTTGACCTTTCGATATTCCTTGTTGAGTGGTCTGATAAAAACGGTAAAATAATTCAATAATTAATTATTAACCTTTTTAATGCAATAGATGTTATGAGATAAAATTAAAAAAAAATGGTTTCAATGAATTTACTACCTCGTCATCATCAGCCAGTAAAAATCATCTATTGGATATACACCTCTTCCATTTAAAGCAGCGGACTGACGATTATAATACCAGACGGGAGTTATGCAAACACTGTTGCTCGTCGTTGATCTGGGGATATTTGGTCTTTTTTATAGAATATGGTAGACAAACGAATACACAGGTCATCGGATGGTAAATTTATTCTGTGGTTCATAGAAATATACTTTTTTTTATAGAATCGGGTGACAAACGAGCACACAGTCCACCTGATGGTAAGTGGTTACTGTGACCCATAGACATCTTCATCTATCCTCAATAAAGACTCAAAATGCAGATGCGTTGTCACCCGTGAGGACTAAGATGGAATGCCTCTTGCCCAGTAAAAAGGGTATCCGGTTCTCTACACTCACCATACGAAACACAGCAGCGTTAAGCTGCTATTTTACGCTGGTATTCTGTGAGAGCGTGGTCCTTCCCCGGTCGAGCCGACCCATTCGTGCTACATCTATATTACTAATATAGCTGCAGCATGGCTCTACCACGTATAAAAATAGTTATAGTTATGAATCAAAATACAGATTTGATGTCACCCGTGAGGTCCTCTACACTCACCATACAAAGCACATCAGCGTTAAGCTGTTATTTCACGATGGTATTCTGCGAGAACATGGTAGTTCCCCGGTCAAGCCGAGCCATTCGTACAACAAATATAATATAGCTGCATTGTGGCTCTACCACGTATAATCTGGCGCAAACGATTATGGATAGACATGGTGGTATATCATCTCGTTTGTGTCTGTCGTAAAAGAAATTATATACTACCATGAATCGAAAGACATATTTTTTTCTTTTCTTACAGAATACCAACGTGAAACAGCAGAATAATGTTGCTGTGACTCGTATGATAAGTGTAGAGAACAAAAGACCCTTTTTACTCAAAAGGAGGCACTCCATCTTTGTCCTCAGGTGTGACTATTAAATCTAACAAAAAATTAATTTGCGCACATCCGCTAGATAAAATAAAATGATGTGTCTTACCTAGTTTGAAGAGCACCTCCCGCCCTCCCTCAATTGCGTGCACTATTCCCGTCACCACTAATCCCAGCACCACTACTCCCAACACCACTACACTAGGAAAGACACAACACTGATGACAATACGACACGTGTTTCGCCTCTACACGAGGCATCCTCAGGTGATATAGACTCTACGGTGGCTAACCACTAAAAAAAATCTTAAAAATCTTATTAATTATCTCGGGTGTGAACACTCATCTGAATTTTGAATTTTAATCAAGGATAGATTTAAATATCTATTAGCCATATGAACGGTTACGTAGTGTGTATTCGTTTGTCAACTTATTCTATAAAAAAAACGGGACGATGTGCACACATCTTTATACTCAGATGCTGTAAGTGTGTTATCTGCACAAATATCTGCCATCAAAGTTAATCGCACATTATGACTTTATTTGTTTTAAATTGGTTGCAGGTGTCCAAAAGCTACAGGAGATACTATCAGGAGGACTGTCACCTACATTACCATTGCTTTTTCATCCTATCAAAAGTCCACTGCTAAACATAGGCTTGCACCATACATAACATCACAGCGTGGATATTTTACGTTGTTGTCACTCTTCGCAAACGGGATAGCAACATTTTTTTTTATTATTTTAAGTTGTTATCACAAAGATGCTCGTGTTTTGTTTCATTTCCTATGACGCCGCTTATGTCACCTACGGGATGATATTGTATAGTGGAGTTCCTTATGCTACTAGTACACGGGTGCGTTATAAGTTACAATAATTAAAACGTTAAATATGTGCGAATAGCTGTTTTCAAAATATAAACCGCTTTTTAATATAATTACTTTCTTCTATACCCTTCCGAAGCAAAAGTTTCAAAATTATCAAAGGAATTATTGCTTTTATCAATATTTTTAAGATAAAAGACTAATTAAATGCTACATTTAACAATGTTATTAAATTAATAATTGACAAAAAATAAGCTAGCAAGGCACGCTTCACCGAAAACAATTACTAAGCTAATAAAAAGGCCTCGGGATATTGGGAAAAAATAGCGAAAATATTCAAAACTTTTTGCAGGTAAAAAGAAAACGCAATATTTTAATATCTATACCATAACTCTTCAGGATAATTTCTGTACATTCATTATTTTTGGAAATTTCAATTGGAGTATACTAAACTATCCATACAGATACTTAAGCTAAAATATTTTAAAGCGTTGTGGATGCAGCCACCGAAGTATGCGATGTAAGTAAGAGAACGAATGAAAGGAAAAGTAATACGTTGTGGTGGGATGATGAGGTACGGATGGAAGTTGAAGCAAAGAAGAGAGCATGGCTAGATTTACTAGCAACTAAAGCTGGTAATTCTGGCGGTATGAATGATGAGATTGAAAGAAAAAAGGCAAACTTTAGACGTATAAATAAGAGAGTAAAAGAAGTTGTTGAAAGGAAAAAGCAAGAAAGGATAGATAAAAATGATAGAAGGATATCTGATAACTTCCAGGAAAATATTAAAATGTTCTGGAAGCTCGTAAGAACTGCCAGGGGAATTTCAAAACAGCCTAGAATGAATGCTATACGAGACGAGAATGGCTGCATGCTGAATGATGAAGTTTCGAATTTAAAGAGATGGAAGGAATACTTTGAAAGCGAGTTTAAGAGTGAAGAGTCGTCTGAAATAAGTGAAATAGAAATTCCGGAAGAAGTGGAGAGAGGTAGGGAGATAAGTGTAGATGAAATAATGAAAGCAATGAAAAGCATGAAAGCAGGTAAGGCAGCCGGATATGATAGAGTATCACTCGAAATGCTAAGGGCTGGTGAGGGTGTGGTTGCAGGCCTGCTGCACACCTTGTTTAATTTATGTTGGGAACTGAAACGGGTACCGGAAGACTGGTGCAAAGCCGTTATAGTCCCAATATATAAGGGAAAGGGGTCGCAGCAGGACTGTAAAAACTACCGTTGTATCAGCTTGCTTAGCATTGTGGGTAAACTGTATGCTAAGGTGTTAATTGAAAGAGTTATGGAAGAAACTGATGGAAAAATTTGGGATGTGCAAGCTGGATTTAGATAGGGGATGGGGTGTACGGATCAAGTCTTTTCCATGCGCATGATAGCGGAGAAGTTTTTGGCTAAAAACCAGAAAGTTTTTTGTGCGTTCTTGGACTTGGAAAAGGCTTATGACAGAGTGGACAGGAACGTGTTATGGCAAACACTGAACTCATTTGGGTTGAGCGCTGGCTTGATACAGGCATTAAGGTCTCTTTATAGGGACTCTAGTGCTTGTGTCAGGATCAACGGGGTCTACTCGGACTGGTTTGGCATTCATAAAGGTGTCAGACAGGGATGTGTGGCTTCCCCGTGGCTGTTTAACCTATTTATGGACAGTTGTTTGCAAACTTTGAAAGTTGAAGAATGTGGGTTGAGAATGGGTGAGTCAACCGTCAAATGCCTTTTGTACGCCGATGATCAAGTCATACTTGCGTCGTCGGCAGCCGAGTTGCAAATGATGGTTACATTAATGAACAGGACATTAAAAGAAAAGGGAATGAAAGTGAACGCAAGTAAGACGAAAGTTATGGTTTTTGAAAGAGAAGAAAGTAAAACGATATGTGAAATAAGAATAGAAGGGGAGTTGATTGAGCAAGTGGATGAGTTTGTATATTTGGGATGTTTATTTAGCAGGGATGGTAGATATGATAAGGATATAGAACGACGAGTGAACGCAGGAAATAGAGTGAATGGGGCTCTACACGCTATTGTGAGGAGTCAGAATGTGTCAACTAAGGCACGTATGGCAATTCATAATGCTGTGTTAGTACCCACTTTAATGTATGGTAGTGAAAGTTGGGTCTGGCAGAAGAAGCATGAGAGTAGAATAAATGCTGTAGAAATGCGTTCCTTAAGGAGTATGCTAGGGCTGAATCTGAATGACAGGGTGAGAAATAGTGTAATAAGAGAAAAGTGTGGTTTGCAAGATGACGTTGTGACAAGGATTAAGAAAGGAATGCTTCGGTGGTTTGGTCACGTAGAAAGAATGAACGAGGAAAGAGTGACAAAGCAAATTTATGTTGCAGAAGTGAACGGCAGGGTCGGGAAGGGACGCCCTAGACGAAGGTTTATCGACCAGATCGGCGATACATTGAAAATGGGCCAGATTAGGAGTACCCTTAACCGACGAGCGTGTATGCGTAGATATATGGATGTGAAAGATGCGAGAGAGGTGTGTCAGGATCGCGCCAAATGGAAGTCCGTAGTCTCTGCCTACCCCTCTGGGTGACAGGCGTGAGTGTTTATGTATTACGTTGTCCGTATGTCTATCTGAACTTTTATATAACTGAAAATTAAGGTAGACCTTTCACCACAATGTTAATTAGTAGATAACTTGATAAAATCCTTTACATTTATCCGGTGATGCAAAAGGCGGATGATGTTATCTTTCTTTCAATGTATCTTCATAATAATTTCTAATGTTTATAGAACGGAAAATTTAGGCGGATTAAATCATATACCAATTTGAAATTTGAATTAATTTCCTAAAAGATAGAAAGGAGAAATAAGAAACATAAAACTAAATAACGATTAGTCATGTCTAAATGCCTGGCAAATAACCGCAAGAGCTCAATAAAAGACAGTTATTTCGATGTTACAAATAAATACTTCAATTTTACTTATATGGAAAGATTTCTTCTAAAAAATATTATTGGGGGAATCTCTCTATTAATAATAATTATTTAAAATATAACCTTGATTTACTTTGCGAAGAGATTAAAACTTTTTTCAAGTTACATAATCAAGAAGCACTTTATATATTACGGACTTGTTCCGTGTGGGATTTGAACCCATGGCCCTTACTGCTGCACGAATAAAACACAAACAATATTTTAACTACCTAGACAACTTCCGCGGTTGTTATAAATAATAATGCTTTGTGGCTTTATAAAATTATATTGGAGAAACTAAATAAAGACTTAAACCTTATATTTACATTGATGAGCAAAGTAAAAACCAATGTCAAGTGAATAGTCACCAGGTAAGACTCCTTTTCTCTCTAAGAGATTATCTGAGTATAGAATAGAATAGAATTATTTTAATTCAATATAGATTACAAAAATACTTACTGAAAGTCATTTCAGCTTTAACACTGGTTCGGGAAAAACCCCTGACCTGGCAAAAAGCCAGCAAGAAACCCTGCGGCAGTTGGTATCAGCCTCTTACCTATTTCTGCCACTGTTCTGGTCTAAAGGGTATAGACAACTAGTATAATTACAAGCTGGGTGGCATTCCATCTTAATTTTCAGAGATTATTACGCATATGTGGTCTTCTTTGCTGAAAGTTGGCTGCAGATATCTATGGACTGCAGTAATCACTTTCCATCAGAGATCTGTAAGTATGATTATATATTCATTTTTATTAAAAAAATACTAGGCTTAGTGCTGGCCTTAAATTTCATAGTAAAGAATTATTATGTCATTTGGGCTACACTACACCTCCGACTGACAAGTATAAGCAAATATAAATACACGTTAAGGCACTAATAATTTTTCGAAGGCTCCGTGGCGCCATGGTTTGACAATGAGCTCCAGCAGTAAGGGCCATGGGTTCAAATCCCACACGGAACAAGTTAGTATTTCGATGACCTACAAATATTTTTACGGGTCTGCATGTTTGTCCTTGTAATATTTGTCGTTGTTATGTTTTTAATGTAAACCACGATACAGGGAAAAATCCTAGTGGAGAAAAGATTTTTTTATTAAAAAAAAATACGTCGTATGGGCTACACACTCCAACCTCGCCGCTACGCCTCCGCAATACCACTGCTACGCATCCGCTTCACCACTGCTACGCCTCCGCTACACCAGTGCTACGCCTCCGCTACGCAGCTGTACCGCTCATTGCTTTCTACTCAACGTTTCTACTTAACCTTACGATAAGTATTTACTAAAAAGTTATTGATCATACTCATCATTTCCATTTCAGCCCATTTAAATCGACTGCTGAACATATCTCCTCATATATTGCCCCATAAGAGGGATATATTCTATAAAAAATATATACTGGGTGGGCAATCGCAGTTTCTTTTATATTCTAGTTGTTATCAGGAAGACGCCGCTGCCCACTGCTTGATTTGTTTCCCTCTATCGTCTTTTAAGACACCCACGAGAAAATTCCGAATAAAATTAATTAGCTAAGATGCGCGTAATAAAATAAAATTATGTTTCTTACCTAGTTTGAAGAGCATCCGGCCCTACCTCAAATGCGTACACTATTCCCATCACCAGTAATAATTTTTCGAACCACTAATATTTATCCCAGCAACACTACTCTCGGCACCACTAATATTTATCATCATCATCATCATCATTATTACAGCCTTTCATAAGTCCACTGCTAAACATAGGCCTCCCCCAAGGAATGCCACTTTGTGGCTAATATTTATACTCATACTTAATTCCACAAAATATTTTGCATTTAAATGTATGGAACTTTTATTTTGTTTTAATATGACAGTTCCATTGATGACGCATCATAATAGGTCTAAAAATAAAATCCTATTGCATATTAGATAGTATATTTATATTTAAAAGTTAAAGTTATATTTACAGAATATATACGTCCCCTCTCTATAACGGCCTCCCCTTATTTCTGAGAGGGTTTTAGGGCAAGGAAATTTCCGCCACGCTGCCCCATTGCGTGTTGGCGAACTTCACATGTTTTGGAATTTATTTTTCTTATTTTCTCTTTCAGTGAACTCGTGTGGTACCCAAATATCGAGCTTCTTGGTATAGGCAGACTTTTTCAAATAGGTGAAAACTGTTTTGTGGTCAATCCTCAATTTCTCTAGTATGTCCTTACTACTAATATCAGTATTGAGGGCGACTAGAGCAGACTAAAATTCCCGGACTAAGACAAAAAAAGCTTACAACAAGAAACTATAATGGCATTAACTCACATTTTCGTACTATTTCTATCGCAGAGTTTTGAAAATTCGTATAAGTAATACGTGAATATTAGGATTGCCACGATTTTTGAGCAAATAAAGTTTTTTTAATTTTCAAACTTAAAAAAATAGGCATCATGTAAAAATAAAAATAATTTCTTCTTCTTGTTTCTTTTTTCGCTTTGTATTTGTGTTGCTTTCTGCAACATCTATCAAATACTTGTAAACTATGAACAACGTAACGACATTTTTAATTTCAAATTAGTCATACTAAAAGCTCCCACCGTGTAGTGGCAATGTAAGAATATCCATTACCCCATATCTTCTGGTGGGTATAGTAAAAAGAGACAGAGGGAAACAAACCAGGAAACAAACCAAATAATGAAAATAAAAAATGCGGTTGCAAATCCGCCTGCCAAGTTTGGCAACTATGGTAAGTATACCTCTATGTGGCAATTTATGGGGTGGCCTTTTTTTACATGGGGAATTGCCTTAGCATACCCGCCTCGCGGGGTAAGGACGGGTGGCCTAAGATCAGCAGTGGATTTTAGATAGGCTGTAATGTACCATTACAAACTATAAAGTAAAAATTCATTTTGTTAATTTTAAAGACGCCTTTTTTCTTTTATCCTGCCATTTAGCATTCTACAAAGAATAAAATATTTCTATAAACGTTGAAGTGTTGGAAATTAAAATTGAATGTCACTTTATGTGAAAGCTTTGCAGAAATGCAAAGTTAGTAAATACTTTTAAAAATGTTGGCTCTTTTGTGCTGTCCATGGTGTCTTTTTTGTGTTCCGTATCATTTATTGGTGTAATCTATTTAGTTGTTATAGTTAACTATTGCTCTCATAAAATATATTGTACGTTTGCTCAAAACAACATACAAAAATTGATAATAAAACATGGGTGGCAACCCTAGTGAATTATTTCTTACTGCTAAATTATTTGTACATTCCACATTTAGTAATTTCTCAGGGTGCTACTAATTAAACTCACCAATAACATAAGCATTCATCATCCCATTTTGTGCCGTGATGTAGTAGGATTAGAATATGGGAAGTTCTATAAATAACCATATAGATAATTTATTTAATGTAATGAAATGTACATGTTAACAATTAATTAGCTAAGATTTGCGTAATAGACTAAAATTATGTGTTTTATCCAGTTTGATGAGCACCTCCTACCATCCCTCGATTGCATGCACTATCCCCGTCACCTTTAATCCCAGTACCACTACTCCCAACACTAATCTACGAAAGACACACCACCGTCGATATCAATTTAATTAATGTAATGGAATGTAGATGTTAACAATTAATTAGATAATATCCGCATAATAAATTAAAATGATGTGTCTTACTTAGTTTGAAGAACACTTCCTGCCCTCCCTCAATTGCGTGCACTATCCCCGTCACCTTTAATTCCAGTACCACTACTCCCAACACCACTACACTAGGAAAGACACACCACCGTCGATATCAACATTACAATTTCGAGAAAACGGCTATATTAATTTTGAACATCTTTAAAATAATCCAAGTGTCTAATACTCGGAACTGACGATGTGGTGCTGCAAAAGAAATGCGAGATTAAGTAATAAAGTAGTTAAAGTTTGTAAGCCATCTGTGTTTGGATTCTTAATCGAGGATAGATGTCGATGTCTATGGTTAGTATCTACCTGATGGTAGTAAACACTTACTATCAGGATGACTATGTGCTCGTTTGTAACCCTTATTCTATAAAAAAAACATGGGAGTCATAAGTTCCAGACCAATATGGGACGGAAATTGTCGATACATTTTTGTTCTATTTCTTATAAGTCCAAATATCTATGTTTTCCTTCATTGTCACGAACTTTGTACATCTATTTTTTAAACTATATATACCTATGTCGGCAATTAGCCCCTAATTAAATGTATTTACGCAATAAATATTTAATTCGCGGTAACAATAATTGTACAATAACCGTGTAGGTTGGCAGCGAAAGCGTAAAATATCCACTAACCCATATCATCTCGTGGCTGTCGGTAATGCACATGATGTGAAGAAATTCGGTAATTTTACTAATTATCGTCATGACGTATCGATTTTACATGCTATCCTTATTATAAACATTTTTTTTATATTGATAGCATGTTTTCACATGGTATCAATAAAAGGCATTTTCTATATCTTTGGCCTTAAGCCTTATATTGATAGCATTTTTTTATATAGGAGGGGGCAAACGTGCATGCCTCCCCTGATGGTAAGTGACTACCGCCACCCAGGAACAACCGTAACACCAGGGAAACCAGGGGAATTACAGATGCGTTGCCGGCCATTTAGAAAGGTGTAAGCTCTTTTCTTGAAGGTCTCTAAGTCGTATCGGTCCGGAAAAATCGCCGGTGGTAAACAATTCCAAAGAGAAGTTGTACGAGGAAGAAAACTCCTAGTCAAACGCACAGTCGTGGACCGCGAAGCATCCAGATAGGGAGGATGGTATCGTGAATTTTGTCGCAATGTGCGATGGTGAAATTGAGCGGTCGGAATTAGTCCGAACAATTCCTCAGAGCACTCCCCGTGATAGATGCGATAAATACGCAAAAAGATGCAACATCCCTACGCAGTGCCAGTGTATCGAGCCGATCACAAAGAACTCGGTCGTCGATGATTCAAACCGCTCTACGCTGGATGCGATCAAGTGGAAGGAGCTGGCACTGGGGTGCCTTGACCCAGAGATGGGAACAGTATTTCATGTGAGGCCGAACTTGCGCTTTGTAGAGTTGCAAGCAATGTGCCGGCATAAAATTCTGTCTCGCTCTGTTGAGTACGCCAAGCATTTTAGAATCCAATTTGGTCTTCCCTTCCAAGTGAACACGAAACTGCACGTCATTCGATATGTCGACGCCGGGGATTCCAATGCTAGCTGAGGCAGCAAGGGGAGTGCTTTAATAGTGACGCGCAAAATTGTGTCTTCTAGGGATTGAACTGGACTAGATTTAGTCGCCCCCAATTCGAGACAGCAAAGACTCGAATTCAGACACAAGTTTGTCCTCGACTCGTTTGTACTCGACGACGTTTTCCTGAGAAATATTAGCACGGTAGAAATATTAGCCGGTATATAAGCTATCACCAGTGCTGTCGTATGCATAGAATGTCGTAGAATGTTACTAGTTTGCAACATATCATTGATATGCAGTAGAAACAGCGTTAGTGATAGCATGCAGCCTTGTGGAAAACCAGCGTTGATAGCTTTGAAATCAGAGCACGCACCGTCTACTACTACCTTGGTGCTCCAATCAGCAATGAAACTGGTGATCCATTTGCACAATTTCTCGGGAAGCCCATAGGAAGGAAGCTTCGAAAGAAGAGCTTTGTGCCAGACCCGGTCGAAGGCCTTTGCTATGTCCAAGTTAACGGCCAATGCCTTCACCTTGGACTCTACTGCCTCCACCCATCTATGAGCCACGAAGACAAGAAGATCACCAGCTGATCGACCCCGACGAAAATCGTACTGGCGGTCACTAATCAGCTGGTGATCCTCAAGGTACTACTATTATTTTGGAAAACAAGGAGGTGATGGCGATAGGCCTGTAGTTGTATGGGTCTGAGCGGGCGCCTTTTTTAAGAATCGGGTGGACCAAAGCTGTCTTCCATGAATTTGGGACTACGCCTTGGGAGTAGGAGTACCGGAAAAGACGCGTTAGGACCGGTGCCAACACCGGAGCACACGTCCTCAGCGCAATTGGGGGGATTCCGTCAGGCCCACTCGACTTCTGTATGTCCAGGCAGAGAAGTGCTTTACGAACCGAGCGCTGTGAAAACAGCACATCCGGCATGGAGCACCCACACCGCGGGATGGTCGGCGGTGTTTTTCCCCCATCGTCAAGAGTCGAGTTGGACGCATTGAGATAGCTTAAAAGATCGGCTTTCGCATTTGCAGCATGGGCCAGTGAGTCGCCCTTTCTGTGCAGAAATGGAAGAGATGGCTGACAGAAATTCCCTTGGACAGCCTTGGCGAGAGACCAGAATGCACGGGTTTCCGAAGGAAGGCAAACTATTTTCCCGCCAATTCTGCCGATGTGCTTAGACCTTGCCTTGGCAATGACGCTTTTAATAATAATACTTCCTTTCAAGTGCGCTGTTTTTTTCATCCCGAGACGTTGATGCATCAGCCCAGGCCTGGTAGCACTCCTACTTATAGCGTGAAGCTATTTTACAGGAGCGACCAAATCATGGCTGGGATCTGCCTCCAATGGGCACCACAGAGGATGGAATAAAAAGTACTATACCCTAAATTACCATATCAGCAACAGAATCGGCAAATACGCTGGGATCTTCCGGCGAGAAGCAAACCCACGCCCAAGGGTATGATGCAAAAAAAAAGACCGCATCCTGTCTCAATCGGCCGACCTATAGTGCCAAACACGGCGGCAAGCTGCAGATCGAAACTGCGATGGGAGCGTGAGTTGCACCGTACTTCGGATCAGACAATGGTCCGAAGAGCCCAGAGTGGCATCGACAGAGACCTGATATCCGTCAGGATGAGAGGTCAGCAGAAGGTCCAACAGCGAAGGAACATGATCCTCCACATCTGGGATCCGCGTAGGCGAAATAACCAGTTGTGTTAGACCACATGCAAAGGCAAAGTCATAAACAGATCTACCCGCATGATCGGTTAAACGGGAACCAAGCCATTCAGCATGGTGGGCGTTAAAATCACCGAGTATCACTATCTCTGCGGATAGGACATGTTGTAGCACGGAGTCTGCAGCCATTTGGACGTGGTCTTTGTGGAGATACCTATAGAGGCACCCGTAGACGCGGGGATGGTCATTGTTGTCTACGCGCAGAGATAGAATGAACAGGTTCGTACCTCCAACACTGCCGAGGCGTCGAAAACAGATGTTCTCTTACGTATACGCAAACTCCAGCCCGGGGCACAAAGGAGTGTTCTAATTTGTACCCCGGGTAGGAGAGATATGAAGTATCAGCCGGAGAGGACACAAGACTCAGCTTGTTTAAAAAGAGCAAGGCCGGCTTCGCCGTCTCTTGATGGAAATGGACAGCGTTAAGTTTGGAATGAAGTCCCCTGATGTTGCAAAAAATTTACGGATAGCGTGACAGGGGTCGCTTTGGTCTTATTGCTTCGCTTGCCTCGAGCACTATTAGTCGTGGGCGGAATTTCGCCCCCCCCCCCCCTCAGGAGTGGAGTAGTTTTGTCGTGGATGTTCAGCAAGGGATTCTTCAGGTGTGCTGGTACTCTCCTGGGGTAGTCTGTTATTTAATTCCTTTACCATGTTGATGGGGAGTGGGGTAATTGGGCCTCCAGCCATCTACACTCACCAAGAGCAACGCAGAGGTAAATATTTGCTTCACGCTGGTTTTTTACTCTTTGAGGTCGTGGTACCACCCCGGCGAGCAAAAGCTGCCGCGTGGTTTTACCACGGTTAAAAAGCACGTGAAAAAAGCATGCTATCAATATAAAAAAAGAAAAGAAAAGTCTTAGGATAGAGGTCAGCACTGTCCGCGGACGGTAAGAGCAGTATCCTCATACGGGCATTGCAATATTTTTATATGAATTCTAGTGCTTGTGTAAGGATAAACGGGACATACACTCAATGGTTTAATATCGAAAAAGGTGTTAGACAGGGATGTGTAGCTTCACCGTGGTTGATTAATCTGTTCATGAACAATTGCTTGACAGATTTAAAAGATAATGAAAGTGGGTTGAGAATGAATGAGTTACTTGCCAAATGTTTTCTCTATGCTGATGACCAAGTATTACTTGCATCTTCGGCCGAGGAGTTGCAGGAGATGGTAACTGCTATGAGTGGAGCTTTTGTTAGAAAGGGAATGAAGATGAATGTGAAGAAGGTGATGGTGTTTGAAAGAGATGAGGCAGTAACAGACTGCAATATCGTGATAGGAGATGAACAAATTGAACAGGTGAAGGAGTTTGTGTATCTGGGTTCAAAGTTTACAAGAGATGGAAAGTGTGAGAGTTATATCGAAAGAAGAGCGAATGCAGGAAACATGGTGAATGGAGCTTTGTACTCCTTTATGAGCAGTCGAAAGATATCTAACAAGGCTCGTTTGGCTCTGTATGAGGGGGTGTTAGTTCCGACACTCATGTACGGAAGTGAAAGTTGGGTATGGCAGAAGGAACATGAAAGCAGAATAAATGCAATTGAGATGAGAGCATTGAGAAGTATGATAGGAGTTAAACTGAGAGACAGGATAAAAAAGAGTGAGATAAGGAAACGTTGTTATCTGAAACAAGATGTAGTGACAAAAATTGATAAAGGTATGCTGAGATAGTTTGGCCATGTCGAGATAATGAATGAAGAATGATTGACGAAAAAAATGTATAAGGCGTGTGTGAATAAAGTGTTGGAAGGGGTAGACACAGGCGGACGTTTCAAGACCAAATCAGGGACGTCTTGAGAAAAGGCCAGGTCAAGAGTACCCTAAACCGTAGAGAATGTATGAAGGTAATAATGAAAGTGGACGAAGCGAAACAAGTATGTAAGGATCATAGCAAGTGGAACGAAGTGGTTTCTGCCTACCTTTTCGAGAAAAAGGCATGATTATAAGTATGCATGTATGCATAATTATAATAAAAAAAATTATTTTTTTCAGCAGTCTCAGGTGCCTCAATGACTAGTGCAACGTCAAGAATCAATCCAATATTGCCTTTGTCTCAAACTACCAGAGACGTGATTGGAATTTATTCTGTATTTCTTTATTTATTACTAGAAATAACGAACCACTCTAGCTTCAACAGGCTGGTATCTTTTAATGTGGCATCATTTAGATTTCTTAAAATAATCATCAATAACCATTTGCAATCATGGCAAGTGTCCATTTAATTTAAATAAATTACTAGTTTTTTTTTTCGATAAAATAAAACTTGCAGTTATCTAAGTTTTATTTTATCGATGCCATTGTTCTTTATCTGTTTGGGCAGTTTCATCACAATCGGTTGATCTGTTCTGAAATAACCTAAGACATATTTCTTACAAATAATTATTCATATCATGATGGCATGCAAATGACTCCACAAGCTTAAGATTTTATTAATAAAAGACAGATATTTGGATATTACAGACATATCCTTACTTATATTTGGTTAAATTTTTACCGTGTAGTGGCGGTGTAAGAAAAGTCATTACCCCATATCATCTCGTGGACGTCGTAAATGTTGACTAAGGGAAACAAGTCAGGAGATGGGGAGCAGCGTCTTTCTAATAACGTCTACAAATAATAAACTGCGGTTGCTAACCCGCTTGCCAAGCGAAGCAACTATGAAAAATATCCTCCCCACAAGGCTACCTATGTTCAGCAGTGGACGTTAATAAGCTATAACGGTAATGGTGTTAAGATTTCAGTTGAAAAACTGAGTACAAAGCTGTAACCTTAATTAATTAATTATTCGAGTGTTAGAGTAATCGTAATTCAGGGGCTAAGCCTTTGCTGTAAATTATACGATACGCGAGTAACCTGGGATTGACCCACGCCGACACCAATAACATTGCTAATTTCAATTTTAATTTTTTGAACAATTGGCTCAATGCTGAAGGAAACCATCGTAATAAAACCTGCATGTCTGAATATTATGTTTCAAGGATATCACAGAATACCAGCGTAAAAGAGCAGTTTAATGCTGTTGTATTTCGTATGGTGAGTGTAGAGAAACGGAGACCGTTTT